>CAIGRN010075180.1:0-12292 GCA_903798345.1 Fraxinus anomala
TACATTGATAAGGGATTAGCCGCCTAACACAATGGGCTGTCACACTGACAAGCTTTATTGCAAGTGTTAAATCAATCACTTCTGAAAGATCTCTAAATCTATTATGGGGAACAACGTCGACCTCGAGGTCTATTTCGATTCGAGGTCCTCATGCAACTGGAAGGGGCTTTTGCCTCAGAACTTCGGTCGGATTAATCAAAAGGAACTCGTCAACTCTTCTGCTCGACCTCCCTGGCCAGTTTGGTCCACGTGGGCTGGTTGCTTACACATCTGCCAACGTGGCAGTTAACAGGGCCTCGGAATTTGGGGAGGTGGTAACAGTGAACACTGTTCGATTTGGACGGTTTGTATCATATTTTTAACTCAAATCATTTCATGCGGTTTGGAGTTTTTTAAAACCAAACCAAACATTTTATTTTTCGAACCAAACAATAGTTTGCGGTTTGGTTCGATTTTAATTTACGGTTTACCTATCGACATTATAATAATATATTTAAAATAAGTTAACATATAAGTTTAAACGAGAACTAATAATGTTAAATGTTAAATTACATTCATTTTCCCCATGAAACATGTGAATAAATTATTTTCAATGTTGGTTGCTAAAAGATGTTAATAGAACGAATATATATTTCTTCATTTTTATTTACTTTCTTGTTTGCCTTTCACATTGTCACATAGCGGTTGATACTCTACTGTAATAGTTTGGATACTCTGCTTTTCATATGATTTGGAATAATTTTAGTTTAGTTTAAATATCGGGTCATGACATGTGTTGTAAACTTATAAATCTATGGACCAATAATGATGGACTTAATTTATTATATGATTATTTCAATGGGCTGATAGTAATTTGTATTGCTAAATTGATATTTTCCTTGAAAAGTGAAAGCTGTAAAATTTATAAGTTAATAAAATTAATTTTTTAATTAAAAAATTTGAAAAACGGTTCTGTTCGATTTTGTATGATTTTTGAAAATTGAAACCTAAATCGAGCCATTTTGAAACGATTTGGTTCTGTTTGAGGGGGAGGGGGGAACCATTGGTCCACGTGGATCCGAACCAATAGTTTCAAACCAATGGCTTCTATTCGTTTTGCGATTTTATGGGTTTTTTGTGCAGCCATATCACCAATAATGGTGAATTATTTCTAGTTATAAACAATATGTTGCCTTGTTGAGGCTTTTTTGTCTAAAAACTACATAGATATGAAAGATGCTTTGGAATATGATAAGGAAAGTTTAACTATTGATATGATTGTTTCATCTTTAAGAAATAGAGACTTGAAATTTCAAAATGAGGTTAAAGACACTTCATGCGGTGTAAGTTTAATAGCCAAAGGGAAAAAATTATATATAGGAAACAATAATAATATCAACAAAGAAACTAATAACAAAAATAAGGATTTTTCTGAAAAATTCCCTTGTTTTCGTGTTTAGCCGTCGATAGTCACATCTAACGAGAGATATACTATAATAATCAACTGTTGTCATATTCAGCCAATTGGTGTTGGCGGCACGATGGAGAGGAGACTAATGGCTCATGATGAAGCACTGCCGATCGGTGAGAGAGAAGAGGCGATAGATAGGAGGCTAAAGTTGGGGCTCACTCTTAGAAGCAGCAATATTAACTCAGTGTTTTGACAAAGCACTGATTATGTTGCGGTGGTTGTCGTAGATTACAAATAGCCATAGTGGATAACAAAGAGGACATGCAAAATGAATATCCTCCTCCTTTCAAATAGTCTATTTTTTTTTTGGCTCCTGGTCAAGCATAAAATCAATGAGTCTAGAAAGGAAGAATCCCGACTAAATGAAGGAAATCTGTTAATCTAAATTTCGATGACAACATTAATTTTTTAGCTTTTATTCTAGATTTCGGACTTGACGGATGCCTAGATAATATCGACATCTTTTATTAGATGATGAAGAATGTGAGAGAAAAAACGACAATTCTAATAATTTGATTTCTAGGTGCAATGTACTGAGATAGTATAATCTTGACAATTTGCCACTAAAAATTCCATATTAGCCTTGCACTTGCAATACCCACCAACTTAAGTAAATCAATTACAAAGGTCATCTCCAGCCATGTACTAAAATTTGAGATAAATTTTACACCATTTTACACTAAATTTTGCATTAAACTAAAATAATCTCCAACCATTATATCAAAACTTACACCAAATGAATAATGTTTAATAATTTTCTTCTCTTTTTTTATTCTTAAATAATTCTATTTATTTTATAAATACATAAATTACTAAATAAATAAATACGTTAGATTAACGAAAATCTATTTTAAGTTTTTTTTTAAAATACAAATGACACAAATACCCTTCATCAATTAGTTTGACAAATGGAAAAAAAAGGAAAATTTGACTTTGCACCATTTTCCACCAAAATTGTGCAAATTTTGGTGCCACATTGAAGGGCTTTTGCACCAAAATTTAGTGCATTTTAGTGTTTTGATGCTAGTTTTGGAGATGCCCTAAAGCTCTCGTAGGGTGGAGACATTACTATGATTGACCCTTTTTTTAAAAAACTTATTTTCAATAAGATAATTTTATACATGAATTGAAAATTTTTCTATTTTTTTTTAATAACACATTTTGAAAAAAATCACAATTCCAAACTACATTTTCTTACCAAACTGTGGCCAAATATAAGCTAAATACTTCAATTTAATTTAATTAAAATAGGGTTTCATCCATCTTTTCAATAAAATTGTACTTTTAGACAACAAATTTAATGATTCCTATCTATAAAGATTGCTGTTGCAATAAAATTGAAAAGATTGAGAATTTAAACAAATTTAAGATTAAAAATCAAGTTCTTATGTGTACTGAAAGATGGGAACTACTTGACTAGTTGTCAAAAACTTCATTTAATAAATAATTTAGGTTACATGATGGAGACTTTGCATTACTTATAAGTGGTTTCCTACTTACATAAACATTATCGCATTACAATTCATTTGGAAACGTAGCAAGTGAGATTTGAAATATTATATTAAAATGTCCATTTCAAACTACTGTTAATCTACAGCTAAGGCTCGTTTCTTGGACACTGGTGTCACAATCAACGCATAAACCAAAAACCAGGGGCCATTCACTTGACTTATCAAGAGATATAAAATAATTTAGAAAAAAATTACAGTTGTTCACCCGTAGATCAAAAGGGATGATTATTCACTTAACCTAATATTTTTTCCAATAGCCTTGTTAGGATAATTATATTCGTACTACAATTTTTATTTCTTACACCACATTTTAACTGTATTTAAGGTTCTTAATTTTTGCTCATTATAACACTTATGTCTCTAACAATTTTCATATCATTCTTATTCTCAAATTTTCATTAGTTAACACATTTTATATTTGATAACAATTTTATGTTGAAAAGTCCGTTGAAATGACGTAAAACAACTTATTTTTCATCATATTTAAGAAAAAAAAAGTTTGAAAAATATTTTTCCTTCATTTTAAAGCATGAAAATAAAATATTTTAATATAAATTATCAAAGATGAAAAGTACTAATTAATAGAAGGTTGAAAATAAAAATTCGACCGAGAAAAGTTATAAAAATAATTGTTATAATGAGCAAAGATTGAGAAGTTTAATTATTACTTGTGGTGTATTAAATAAAAACAGTGTTAGCAATTTAACTATGACCACCCTTATGTTAGCATTTATATGTCCACTTGAGCTATGTACTGGATTGATATTAATATGACTTAAATCATACATTTTACGTATTTGGATACTTTCTTATTTTATTTTTTAGCAAAACCTTACAAGTCTTGTACATTTTTGTGTCCAATAAAAACAATCTATTTGACAATTTTGAAAAGCGGTTATAATTTAATCAATTTTGATCAAATAAATTTTTTATTCAAATATTTTGTATGACCTATACCTTATTCACTTCCCAAAGTTATGCTTTGAATCAAGTTAACCTCTATTTGATTCAAATTAAGCTTTAATGGATCGTGTTGTGAATCGACATATTTGTAGACACGAGTCATTTTGAGATTCTTTGTTGGCTGAAGCCTTTTCGGGCCGGCCCATATATAGATTTTTTTTTATATTTTATATTTTATTTTTTATTTTTTATTTTGCGCTTTTTGAAAAGATAACCAAACCAAAAAAATTGAAAAATATTTTTTTTTGAGATAGTATATCAATCCGTTCTTGCCTCCATAGAATTTTTTTGTGTCTACATGTTTGTTGGACTTTTTCCTAATTTATTGTCTTCTACCAAATGACTGAGATTTTGAAACCTCTCTCGTGAAAATTCTTGAAGAATAAGGAAAAACCTTTTTGACTAGACATTTGAATGCGGAATTATGGAATAGTCTCCTTACTTTAAATTTTGTGAAATGTATTTATTACGTTGATAATTTTTTTATTGTTTGTATATTTTTATTTTTGATTAATAAGTCTTAACGTTAAATTTGACCAATTGAAAAACTTATCCCGCTACTCTTCACTCAATTCAACTAAAGTGCATGATATTATACACAAATATTTCGTAATTAAAACTCTAAAATCAATTTCTTATGTTAACTCCCTCCCAAAATGCCCAAGTTACTATGTTTTTTTTTTTTTTTAAAGAAAGGCTAAAAATGGAAAAGTTCACCTTTAAACCAAGCAAGCAATTGCGGTGGATTGATATACAAAAAAATGTCGAAGCATACAAAAAAGGATAAATAGTATTGAGTCTTGAATCTCGTGAAGCCATGAGCATTTAGTCCATGTATGAACTTCATTTTTATTAAAATTAATTTTCAATCATATTTCTCTCGTAAAATAAGTTTCCACATAAATCAATTTTTAATTTATTATTTTTAAAAATTTTCAACTATATATTCTTTAAAAAATACCATTAAAAAATTCATTTTTCTTAAAAAAATGGGACTCAAACGGTGCTTAATTTCTAGCACTTGAAAATTTTTAACCTTTAAAACATAAGTCAATCATGTTTGGTGTACATCATAGTGTACACAAATTTTTACATTTTATCATGTGGGAACACATTATTAAATAGTTTAAAAACAATACAAATTTTTTGATTCAATTATTTATTTACAAATTGAATATTGTCAAGAATGGTGTAAACAAAAAGTACACAAATGGCATTACCCAACGTATGCTCCCGAGGTCCTTTTACCTAAAAGGCTGGAAATTCCCACCACAAAAAAAAAAAAAAAATAAAAAAAATAAAAATAAAAATCCAAAAAGAAATTCTACCAAACTTTTGTGCACATAATTTATGACTTTTCTCATATGATTTCCCTATCAAACTCCTACACGCGTATTAGAGGTTTACCAGTCATAAATGCTAATGGTACGAGGAAAGCACCCTCCATAATTATCCAACCCGTGCAAAAAAAAAAAAATTTTTTTTTTTAAATTAATTGAGGTAAAACTAACTAGTTCATAATTAAAATCAAAATTTTAATAAATTTTAATAAAAGATTATAAATTTTGAATTAAATTTTTATTAGCTTTTTAAGTTGAAGCAAATATGGCAAAAAGCAAAGTCAGTGAATTTCTAGAGGGCCCTGGCTTTGGTTGGGTGAAGTGGCGTGGGGTTCTTGGTAAAGACGGAGTCAATTTCTGTTCTTGAAATTGTATCTTGATGAACATTTTGTCCTTTTACTTTTCTTGCACTGAATTTCATCGTTAATATATCCGAATTTGCAAGAGTACTGAGAGACAAGCAAATGAATATCCCATATATGCAGATGTTTTGTCTGATTTTCATCTTCTTCCCAACTGTAATATCAGCAGCGGATGTCTTTCCAGGTTCAACCCTGTATGCATCAAACCCACAAAATTCATGGGATTCTCCGAACGGAACATTCTCACTTTCCTTCATACAAGAAGCTGAAAACATCTACTTTGCTGCCATAATCTACAACGGAATTCCCGTTTGGAAAGCTGGTGGAGATCCAGGTGGTGGTGTAAATTCCTCCGCCGCCCTCCGCTTCCTTCCCGACGGTAACCTCCAGCTCGTCTACACCTCGACAGGTTTGTTGAAGAATTTTCGGTGCCATGTAAATTTGTATTTTCTCTGTTCTATTTGCCTTTTTCTGTTTCACTGCATTTATCAGCCTGTCGTCTTGTTTTTTTTTATCTTCAAGGTTTTCTAGTCTGGCAATCGAATACTTCTGGACGGGGCGTCTCCGTGGGTACCCTTGATAATTCAGGCAACTTCATACTCAGTAATGGAAGTGGTCCAGTATGGACTACCTTTGATAATCCCACTGATACAATTCTCCCAGGGCAAAACTTTACTGTCAACCAAGTTTTGCGATCTGGATTGTATTCGTTTCGCCTATTAAGGTCTGGAAATATGACTCTTCGATGGAATGATACGATTGTCTATTATTCCTCTACTGGGATTAACGGTTCATTAGCTAACTCGAGCTTGACTTCTCCAAGCTTAGGTCTTCAACAACCAGTTGGGATCTTTTCACTTTTTGACCCAACGCTTTCAAATCCATTGATTATGGCTCGTAGCAGTGATTATGGTGAGGTTACTGATGATTCTATTCGGTTCGTGAAGTTGGACAGTGATGGGAATTTGAGAACTTATAGTTCTGCTAGGAATAGTGGAAGTGGGAACAAAGTTGTGAGATGGACTGCTGTTAGTGACCAGTGTCAAGTTTTTGGTTATTGTGGGAATATGGGAATTTGCAGCTATGATGATGACTTCAATCCGGTGTGTGGATGTCCATCGGAGAATTTTGATCCGATTGATCCAAAGGATCCTAGGAAGGGTTGTAAGAGGAAAGTGGAAATTGCGAATTGTTCGGCTCGAGCAATGTTGTCGTTGAATCGTTCTACGTTGTTAACATACCCTCCTGAGACGAGTTCGCAGTTTTTCACGGCAAGTATCACAGCGTGCAGGTCTTTATGTCTCTCTGATAATTTGTGTTTGGGTTCAACTTCCTTAGCAGATGGGACAGGAGTTTGTTATTTAAAACTATCAGAATTTATCAGTGGATATCAATCGCCAACGCTTACTAGCACGTCTTATGTCAAGGTTTGTGAGCCAGTTATGCCGAATCCTCCTCGCTCTTCAGGAGAAGTTCATAAGAATTATGATGCATTGAAAATTTCTGTTATAGTTTTAGGCTGCTGTTTGATACTGGTTATTTCAGCATGCATGTTTTGGGTGTTTTTTTGTAGTCGAAAACCTAAATTTGAAGGTTTACCTACCTGGGATTCACTCTCTGAATATGCTTCTGCTCTTCCGGTTCACTTCTCGTACAAGGAGCTCCAACAGGCTACA
The DNA here is from genome assembly GCA_903798345.1 of Fraxinus anomala. Lineage (NCBI taxonomy): Eukaryota > Viridiplantae > Streptophyta > Magnoliopsida > Lamiales > Oleaceae > Fraxinus > Fraxinus anomala. Next base: position 7,303 of record CAIGRN010075180.1, read on the forward strand.
AAGGGGTTCAAGGAAAAGCTCGGAGAAGGAGGATTTGGTGCTGTTTATCTGGGGGTCCTCACGAATAAAACTTTGGCTGCAGTGAAGCAGCTCGAGGGGATCGAGCAGGGTGAGAAACAGTTTAGAATGGAGGTTGTGACAATTAGTAGTACTCACCATTTAAATTTGGTAAGACTGTTGGGATTCTGCAGCGAAGGGCGTCATAGGTTATTGGTGTACGAGTTCATGAAAAATGGTTCTCTGGATAAGTTCCTCTTTACTTCGGATGAGCAGTCATCTAAGGAAGTTCTAAATTGGGGATATCGGTATAATATTGCACTCGGGACTGCAAAAGGGATTACCTACCTTCACGAGGAATGTCGTGATTGTATTGTTCATTCTGATATAAAACCCGAGAATATTCTATTAGATGAAAATTATAATGCTAGGATCTCAGATTTTGGCCTAGCACGACTCATAAACACAAATGGCCCAAGACACCGGTCGATAATGTCCGTGAGGGGGACGAGAGGGTACTTACCCCCGGAATGGCTGGCAAATCTTCCAGTCACTTCAAAAGCTGATGTTTATAGTTACGGAATGGTGTTGTTAGAAATCATAAGTGGGAGAAGGAATTTTGAAGTTTCGACCGAGACTAACCACAGAAGGCTTTCATTGTGGGCATATGAAGAGTTTGAGAAGGGCAATATCGAGTCAATTCTTGATAAAAGGCTTCTTAGACACGAGGTCGACACAGAGCAAGTCATAAGAGCGATTCGAGTTAGCCTTTGGTGCATCCAAGAGCAACCATCTCTTAGACCTACTATGGGAAAAGTTGTGCAGATGCTCGAAGGGATTTCTGAGATACCTACACCACCCAAATCTACGGCCATGAACCTGACTACTGCTGGTGCTCAGTTTCAAGTTCTTCCTATGGTGTCATCATTCCAAACTGTGTTGAATTCGTCTGTTACTTCATCTCATACAGCAGAAAATTCATCTTTGACTTCAGAACAAAAAACTGAAGGGGAAACTTCCACTCTCTTACAGGAAGAGGCTTCACAAACATAATTTTCTTGAATGCCTCAGTAGAACTATACTTATTTTCAGAAAAATTTCCATGGAATTTGGTAATATTATTAGACTTTGTAATCACTTATTTTCTTTGCTAAGTACTTCATGATTGTTGTTGGTAGTGTTAAATAGCCATTTGCTGTCCAGAAAATCAACTGATTTGATTGGAAATGATGTGATTGCCTTGGATCTTGCACTAGTTACAGCAATAAATCGAACGAAGTGACTTAAAATGATTCATAGTGCTGATTTCAGTTTTCAAATTTATGAACAAGACTGTCTTCTGTTGTTCATATCACTGGGTCATGGTAGTTGTTATGGGTTCTAGCAAACACTCCATAGGCCTCTTGAGCTTTAGCTATAGTTTCTAGCTTCGTGGGTCAGTCGGCTTAACACGTGGCAAGGCAGAGAATATACTATGACGAAGCCTCACGAAAGCAATAGGACGTGCGTTTATCAACAGATAACTGTGAGTTGAAGAACAATGAAGAGATTGAGATTTTTTTCTTCTTTTTCATTCTCACATGAGGGTCTAATAATTCTTGAAATCTCAAAGTTAAATGTTTACAAACCAATATGACATACCTCTGTATGAGAAATAATTCAAAGACACAGAATAATCAAGTTATTTATTTGCAGCTAGCCGGCATCATTACATTGGAGGTCATCATTTTTTTTCTCCAGCATGCAGGGTGGGAACAAGGCGAATAACAGATTCTATATCTTCTTTCCGTTTCCAGTGATGATGGCTGTAGCTCAAGTATACTACACCCTTTTATACTTTTACTGAAATTTCGAGTACTAACGATCAGTTTCAAGTGAAGACACGAGGCAGCAAAATATGAGTCATTAAAGGGTTGTTTGGTACGAGTACTAGACATGATTTGACGTTACAATAAACAAGATTTTGATTAATTTGGGAAGAAGATGAAAATCAGGCTCCCTTGCATCAGGGTCTAAGGTTTCTCTATAGTGTGCTAGAATTTGGGATAACTGTAGCCAGGTTTGTAGCAATACAGATCACAGTGACTCCTTAAACAGACATCAAAACTTAATGAACTGAGTGCATGTTTGGCTGAGCTGAAAAAATTTACTTAATAGTAAGTTTTAAAATAAATAATTTTTTTTTTAATCAAAGTTGGAAATAAGTTACATATTTTGAAAGTAACTTTATATCATTGTCAAAATTAGTAAATATATATATTTTTTTTTCACTCGAAAGAAAAAGTAATATATCCCAACAGTTCAGAAACAAGAATCCTTAATGTTACTTATAAGCATAGCAAAACATGCTGTGCATTCATACTTTTTAGCACAACTTCATCAACAGGCAAGCATGCAGAAAAGGAAGATAAACATACTAGCAAGAAGGAACAAGCACATTTGGAAGTTGATGTTCTTCCTTGACACAAGAGTTAGTAGCAGCAAAGCCGCATGGAAGGAAAGAAGACATCAACCAAGGTTCCTGCAGACGAGAAGTTTAAAGATCAGAAAGACTAGCAAAAAGGCTCACATAAGTAAAGATAAAGTATCACCCTGAACAGATATAACACCAGAAGAATGATAGAACAAAAACACTAGATGAAGAATGATATGTGAGATAGTAAAATAACTATGGTCTTCCAAATGCGGCCATAAGTCAAATCAATATCAGTTTCCACTTTATTCCATTTCAGCAGCCTCCGCTTGTGTCATCCTTTCTCGTAGCAAGGAAGTGAACGAGAACGGAAAGAGAGAGGTAGAGAGGAAGATAGAGCATGGAAGTGAAAATTAATATTATACATAAAGCAGAAGAAAACTGAAGTAGTAGAAAAGAATGGAAGAGATTCCTGTGAACAGCAATCATCTGCTCAATTATAACAGCAGGGAATTCTTTTTCCAACAGAAAAGGCACTATTCATACCTTTCTAATAAACGATTGAAAACAAACTGAACAAAAATCCCACTTCATTTTATCTTTGGTTATATTTTTCAAAATTATTTGATGATTAATATGATTAAAAGGTAAAAATCAATTTTTTTTTTCCAGCATTAGAAATAAAGCATTTACATTTCCATTTGAGAAGCTTAAAAGAAAGCTTTTAAGCAATCTGTCCTTAAATGTCCTCTATATATATATATATGCACTTGGAGATTAGTTTAGAAATCAAATGTGCATGTAAGCACTTTGGAAAAGAAGTAAAAGTAACAATACCTTTTCTGTAACTTCTTATGAGCACTTAAGTACTCATTGTTTGAGCAGATAAGCAATGCCTTTAAGTGCATTTTACTTACAAGCACTGTAATAACTAATTTTACTAAATGCACTATGACTTATGAGCTCCAATCCCAAACAACCTCTTAATCATAATCAGTTTTGGGACGATCTTTTCTAAGTTCTCCAAGAACTAGAAAAATGTTTTAAAAGGCATGAACCAAACATCCTTAAATCATTAATCAAATTTTCTTTTTTTGGAATTCACTTAATCGATAATCATCTTTAAGTTTGAGCACTGTTTTTCTTATATGTTCTAAAGAGAAGTCCTAGAGCCAATAGCATTTGTTGACTGCCTAAAATGAAAAAAACAGCAAAGGTTTCGAATCCAATTTTATTCCGGATTAAGAATCAGGAATGTAATATCCTTTTAAAGGGCTTGTAAAAGTTTCATACCAACTAATGTTCTCTGCTGGATCTCTTTATCTCGACACAAGTTTCATTCTAGATCTGCATTTGACCAAAGAAAAATATCCCCAACCACTTCCTGTCCTGCCAACAAGAACTCCTCTCCTACCGATTATACAAATATAGAGGGTCAGCGAATGGTTTCTTCCCTCTTTCTGAAGGTGAAGGGCCTTGTTCCCTATGGCCAAGAATGCAAACACAACTAGGCAAGTATTACAGCCTACACCTAAATTCCACGGAAAGTAGTACTAGAAAAGAAAATTTGCATCCAATGGGTGCTAATTTTCAGTGTTGGGATGATTAAATTATATCATGATATTTGCATCTCCATAGTTTTTGCCAGTATGTGATAACTTGCATGTAAGTCTGTTTCTTTTTAGTTCCAGAATTCAATGAACAGCCAAGTGCATTCATTTTCAAGGAAGGCCTCGTACTTCGTCCAGGATGGATTTTCTTGGTCCCCTCCTAGTTACCATTATTACACACCATTTTCTTACCTTCATTTACACTCTAAAATAGACAACTTGCTCCAACATACTGGAGATCTAGATTGTAAAGCTCGAACGATGAACTTCAAACCACCAATTAACTTTCAAATAGGTCAAATATTAATTATAGTACTGCGCTAAATACTAACTAAATATATAGAGGCAGCACTTTCAACACCAATCTGAATGGCATATATTCATGTACTCTGTCACTATTAAACAATAATTCCATAACATTTGGTTCCCTTTTATTTTTAAAACTTTTATTCTTATATGAAGTATAGATCGCACAAAGAAAAACAAGATTAAAAGAAAGCAAGTAAGAAGAAGAGAACTAACAGAGGAACCGAATACTTTATTAACAACAAATGGAGAAAATATACAATTATGCAACTAAATGTCTAATAAAGTGAATGAAGAGTCTAGTATTTATAGGAAAACAGTCCAAAACTCTAAAATAAGGAAACTAGGTCAAAAATCGTATAAAATCCGAAAAATATGGAAAAAGATTACAGAGCGATAAGCGGGCGAAGTCTTCCCTACTCCAATGCGAAGCTCGAGCGATCGTCCAGTGCCGTCAATTCGTCATTTTTTCCTTCTTGGACCCTATTTTGACATCTTCAAGCCCAATACTCCACAACGCGAAACCCTAGACCCAATTTGGATCGAATTTGGGTTACAAAACCCAACAATCTCCACTTTGACACAAATTCCAGTGCAACGAACGAAGCTCCAAAATTTCTCCACCTGGAAAGATAAGTTTGACTGCAGCGAAACACACTGAACT
>CAIGRN010075203.1:0-11599 GCA_903798345.1 Fraxinus anomala
TTATCTCATTGTGCTTGTGCTTGAGATAATTCTTGAAGTCCTTCCGCATGGGTGGTAATTTTTCGATGACTGTAGCCACTTGAAAGGATTCACTTAGAGATATGTTCTCGGCATTAATTTCATTGAGAAGAACCTATAATTATTGTACTTGACGAATAACCATCTTGGAATGTATCATCTTTTAATCCAAGAATTTCCCGATGATGAACTTCTTTATTCCGGCGTCTTCAGTCTTATGTTTGTTCTCCAAGGATTCCCAAAGTTCTTTTGTAGATTTCATGAAACTATACGCATTGCACATCGTATTGTCCAAGTCATGCATAATATAACTCCTGCATAGAAAATCTGAATGTTTTCAAGCACCAAATACGATCAATGATGCCCTATTGTTTTTCCTTTGTTGTACGTTGGGGCCATTCTCAATCAGAAATTTTGCAAAATTGAGGTTATAAGATAAAACAACATCTTTATTACCATCTTTTGAAGTCAACCCCCATTAGATTTTGTGATTTTTCTCCATGTGGAATGAAGATTAGATGAGTGGCAGGGAGAACCGAAATCGGAGGAGCAACAACTGAAATGACCTAAGTAACATCCGTTGTATGGTTATTAATGTAGTCATTTCTGATTCACAAATAGAAGATAAACCAAATCAAATTTAATACCATGAAAGAGTAGAAAATTTAAATTGAAAACGAAATACAATTTAACCGAATATAATGGAAATTTAGTAAAGAAATCACTTAAGAAAAAAATCATCTTAAGATTGTTGTTTGTAAATGCACAAAGTGATATCTTTGTTATAGTAATTCAAACTTAACAATACCCACTCATAATCAAATGGAAAGTTGGACAGAATAACATCGAAAGAATGAAATACAAAAGGATCGAGGCAATAGTTGAACTCTTTGTCCTTAAGACGAATTTGCATCGTACAAATGCCTTTTGGTTTATGGCAATCGTCTCATAAGTTACAACGATTAAATTCCTGTGTTTGCAGTACTTCAAAACATAAGAAACAGCAAACCGAAACAAGTTATGAACTCCTTTTTGGAATGAGAAACGAATGCATTTGGTGTAGAATTTTGGCTACGAAATGATGTTATATGATATGCTTTCATTGCATAAAATAAAAGCGAATGAAACCAACACATAGGGGTTCAATTTATAGAGGTTGATGGGTTGCAACCGGAAAGACACAACCTAAAAATCAACTTATTTCACCAAAGTTACACAGGTTGACTGCGGCTTGCTTGGTGCCAATTGTGCCGCTCGAACGCTCATTTCAGAGTATCACCACTTGCTTAGTGCTAGGTCACCTCTCGAACTGTGGTCTTATAGATAAAAAAATCCGATTGTTTTAATCAAAAATCATGTTTTTTCAATCCTACCTCATTCACTAATTTCTCATTCATCCGAAAATTGTTTACAACATCCAAATATATCAAATTCAACTACTCGAGGAGTAGAATATGATCAAGCCATTATTTGTCATATTTGAATAGCGGGACCCATCCAAGTATTTGATTAAAGTTTGATAAAAATTAACTTTTTATAATAACTCTTTTCCAACATATGATTAGTAAAGAAAAAATATCTAACGGAAGCATTTTTACTCAATAGAACAGATACAAGCACCCACTTTGGAAGCATTATAACTATACAAATATGCTGACATATTCTCCAAAAAGAATCCATGCACTTTAAAATGATTACTTCTTAATGTTCCAAATTCAAATAGTGGTGTGGATAGCAGCAAAAACTTCATTCTAACGTGCCAAATATCAGAAAATAAAATAGAAGACCTAGCAACTAAAACCATATTGTAAAAGTAGTAAATTGACCAAAATCAGTAAACGTCAGTAATAAATATTGGCCACCTTCTTTGAAAATGCTTCAAAGGGATTAATATCTTCCTCGTATATTTTCTTATACTTGGATTACACATTAGAGCTAAAACCACTTTCCAAGTCCTCTGTAAATTGAAAATGATGAGGCTTTCAGTTAATACAAATGATGAAGAAGCACCATTTTGTTTTTTGATTTTAATTTTTTTCCTACTTTTTTCAAACATTTAATTCTCTTTTTAATTATTTTGATGATGGTGGTGTTGGTGGTGGTTGAGGGTAGGGGATGGGCGTTGGGGGTAGGGAAGATAAAATAATTTTCTTTTGTTAGAATATTTTAAATTATTTTACTTGAACTAGTTTGTACGTTTTAAAAAACTTAAAACTCTAAATGTATTTAAAGAGTATTGAAGAATTCATCATCTGGATGGTAAGAACTTTTTGCACAAAGAAATGTCGATCCAATTGCCCAAATGTCAAAATTGAAATGATAATGATGATTTGCACAATGAAGGAAAGTGAAATGGATGTTTTGCGCCATTACCCATTTTCCACGTAAGTATTTAACGAAACATGACAAAAAAGACCAATTCCGCAATAAAGATTTGAAATGAAGGTGTAAATGCCAAGTTTGAAACAATAGGGACTATTTTTGCAATGAGTTCAAATGATAGGGATTTTTTTGCTAATGACCCTTTGAGTTCGATTTTATTTGAAATTTGTTCGGATTAATAACAATGGGACGGAACATTGTTAATGAGCACGTTTTTGCAACGGTCTATAAACATTATAAAATATAACATTTTAATAGTTCGAGGAACATGTATTGAACATTGCTATAGAATCAGCCTTTAATAATGGTAAAAAATAAAACTTTTTTAACCGATAAAAAAAAATAAAATAAAACTTTTTGCAACATTCAATAACAAAAGGCGACAATAGCAACATGCATTAAAATACTGTGGTCAATTCCCAATTATATTAACAAATGGCAACATATAGTTATCATGTGTTGCAATAGACCCCTTTATAGGAAAACTCAATTAGTGAATGTTGCCTCTTGCAAGTTGCTAAATGACATTTTTGTTGTATTGTTCACAACAAAAAATAAAATTTCAAAATTTTTTATATTGTATCTAAATTTTGCTCATCAAAATACCTGCAATTCAATTATTTTTAATCAAAAAGGAACATTGTTAATGAGCACGTTTTCGCAACGGTCTATAAACATTATAAAATATAACATTTTAATAGCTCCAGGAACGTGTATTGAACATTGCTATAGAATCAGCCTTTAATAATGGTAAAAAATAAAACTTTTTGCAACATTCAATAACAAAAGGCGACAATAGCAACCTGCATTAAAATACTGTTGTCAATTCCCAATTATATTAACAAATGGCAACATACAGTTATCATGTGTTGCGATAGACCCCTTTATAGGAAAACTCAATTAGTGAATGTTGCCTTTTGCAAGTTGCTAAATGACATTTTTGTTGTATTGTTCACAACAAAAAATAAAATTTCAAAATTTTTTATATTGTATCTAAATTTTGCTCATCAAAATACCTGCAATTCAATTATTTTTAATCAAAACTTAATTTGTTATATTGTCATAAATTTGAAATTCCTAAAAGATTAATTTTAACTTTTTTATAATGTGGCAAGAAATTGTTAGAAATTGATAACATACAATTCTGTGCAATCGCAGATCAGAAATATGCATTATGGTTGGGGAAATATGTTAACAAACATGAAAATAATTTTAGTAATATCATGAATAGAGTTTATACCATTATCGGATAAAATCATACAATATCGCATATCTTATATTGACATGTTTGATACAATTTTAATAAATTTTGTTCATATCTCTCTTCCTTTTTTTTTTTTAAAGCTAAGACATCGACACATCTTTAGTGAGTTTTTAGACTCCACCAACAAAGGTTGATGTGGGTTAGGATTCCTCAACCATGAGTATATCATCCAAAAGACAAGAGCACGGGAAACGAGTTGACATAAACTTGACCTCCATAAAGCAACGAAGTAATACATGTAATAAAAGTAAACAACGAGTACTATTCCCAATACAATGAAAGTAAATGACTTCTAAGCTACAAACCTTTAAAGTTTGGCAATCCATATCTATCAATCTACACAAGTGCGTCAAGGAAGGTCATGTGGTCCATACTCGTGACAGTAACGGTAGTCTATATCTCTCTTCCTTAATATGTTCCAATAGGGTACCCAAAAAAAAATATAATAATAAAAAAAAAAAATTTCATGCATTAATAAAACTATTACAGCACACAAATCTTATTACCTATAAGTCTCAAAATTGATAGTACGGAGTACCTTTAGTTCCACAATAAACAATCTAGCAACAAGAATAAAATAAAGAATACACATCATAAACCCTCTTTTACAAATCTCTTGTCTAGGAGTACCTCTAACATAATATTAAAACAGTATCATAATCAAATATATAAATGTGTAAATAAGATTGCACAATACAGCAAATGATATAACATAAATCCCAAAATAATCGTGTCATAAGAAGCGTAGATAAGATTATAACCATACCAATCAAATTTATGACATCAATAAATAAGACTATAATAAATCAAATTTATGACATCAATTTATAAGACTATAACGAATCAAATTTATAACATTAATAAATAAAAAATATTAGACCTTGCCACAAATCCTATATATAGCTCGTTTAGGGAAATCCATGAGTCCCATTACAAAATACCTTCAAGAAAACATGAATTTCTTCAAATTTCAATTGCCTATACTCCTGTTTCTCATAGCATACAACCCTATAGCATATTCTCAAAAAATTAAAATCAACATCATTAACGATTTAGAAAATCCAATAAATGTCAGATACCTTCTCAAAGACCAAAATTGGGGTGGTAAGTCTAGGGTATCACCACATGGAGGTGTTTACCAGTTCAGTGCTGACTCAGGGGACATTATTTTCACCCAAATGTATGTCGCAACTTCTTTGTACGATTTAACTATTGATATTGATGTTCAAAAAGATTGTAAGGAAAGTGCTGAACGTGGGTGCTTTTGGAGTGTAAGGCAAGATGGATTATATCATTTGACCAATGGAAACTGGGTTAAGGTGACTGACTGGATTCCAGATCGATAAAAGGGAAATATAGTTCTAAGGATTTACAGTGCGATTATGACAGTTTTCATTAATGAAGCTAAACATCGTTTTTTTATTTGCAGTTTTTTGTTTCCTTGTTTGAAAACTGAGTACGTTTCCAAACTCTCAAAATGTTTCCCTTTCATTTACAAACTCAATTTTAGAATAAATTTGGTTAATTGATTTAACAAATTTGGTGGCTTTTTTTATGGAGAGACTTGCTAGCAAACTAAAATGACAATAGGCTCAAAAATCTACATTAAACTGGGAGTTAAATTGATACTTATAGCATCAAACTGAGTGTTCTAAAACCAAAATCTGATGTAGAAAAGATGTTTTCTATGTTATTAAACTCATCTCACCAAGGCCATCAGCCACATAAACAACATGACGTAGGTCAAAGCGTAAAACAAAATGAACACTACAAAAATCTGTTGATTCACGTCGACTGTCAAGAATTAACAATGAAAACTTGTTGCTTCAAGCACGAATACAGAGAAGTGATTCTTGATAAAAAAATAATAATATTAAATTCCTAAAAATATAGTTCTAAGGATTTACAGTACGATTATGACAGTTTTCATTAATGAAGCTAAACATCGTTTTTTTATTTGCAGTTTTTTGTTTCCTTGTTTGAAAACTGAGTACGTGTCCAAACTCTCAAAATGTTTCCCTTTCATTTACAAACTCAATTTTAGAATAAATTTGGTTAATTGATTTAACAAATTCGGTGGCTTTTTTTATGGAGAGACTTGCGTAGCAAACTAAAATGACAATAGGCTCAAAAATCTACATTAAACTGGGAGTTAAATTGATACTTATAGCATCAAACTGAGTGTTCTAAAACCAAAATCTGATATAGAATAGATGTTTTCTATGTTATTAAACTCATCTCACCAAGGCCATCAGCCACATAAACAACATGACGTAGGTCAAAGCGTAAAACAAAATGAACACTACAAAAATATGTTGATTCACGTCGACTATCAAGAATTAACAATGAAGACTTGTTGCTTCAAGCACGAATACAGAGAAGTGATTCTTGATAAAAAATAATAATATTAAATTCCTAAGTATACCAATATTGGACGGACAATAATTGAAATAAATCTGAATTCTATTATATTCATTAAATAAACCACCAACTATTACATTGTTGGGCTTCAATATCTAAACATATTTCCATAAAATTCGAAGGACAAGGTCAACCAAATTAAATACTACTAATTTCATGAAACTAATTAAAATGGAAAATAAAGAGACATAACTAAACAAAAATGATATTATTGGAACTTGTGAGCCATTAATTCTTTTGAATTGTGGCGGCATCAAATCGTCTTTAGACAAAACTACTAAATCTAATGACGGATATATGTTGAGGACTTAAGTGAAATAATTCCAAAAGTTTGGTGACTTTATGAATATAGAAAACTCCAATGACTGATATAGTACATTATATGTTTTGTGACCCACAGAGTTTTCCACCCTTTAATTGATGTTAGCCAATTTCAATGAAACTTAAAGCTTGTGAGTTTGTAATGTAGTTAATCATAGACACACGATGAACATAGGATGAATTTAAAAAGACGTTAATTCATAAAGAATATCGTGAACTTAGTAATTTAATATTTTTTTATTCTTTGTAAAGAATCTTGATCTCAAAATCATTGATCCACTCGAAAGCAAATCAACTTTAGGGGATGAAATGTAAATCATAATTTCTTACTATCTAAGATTGATAATCCTCTATTGATCATTTGCAAGCTTCGTATGATTTTTGGCATACACAAAAAATGTCGTATTAGCGACTCTTGACACCACCAAATTTGAAGATATGTAAAATGAGTTGTCACATAATTTATAATCAATGCATAATTTGATGTAATGGGCTGAGTTTATTGAATCCCTTGAAAGTATTGTGCTTAACATCTTCAAGTTGAGGTAAAAATGTTATTATAAATATCCCAAAATGCTATCATAATTTATAAGAGAAATAATGCACATAAGATAATATATTTATTATGTGAAAAGACAATAAGAGAAGAAAGAAGTCCAACTCTATAAATTTAAGAGCCAGACCTTTGAAAACATAATAAAAGTTGCTAAACAAAAATTTCAAGAATTTGATTTTGAATCTATTGTCGATCCAAACCTCCACTAAACATACTATGAAAATGGAAAATCAAACTCTTGTGCTCTCCTTATATTGCTGCTACCATGTCACTGGAATAATATTTTGGAGGATGCTGTATGTAGCAAGTCGGACCTGCACTACAACAACAAACTGGTCACCTTTCACCAAACGAATGTTGGCGCTCGGTATTTTTTTTTTATTAATTTAAATATTTTCTATAATTTTTCATTATTTGACTTTGATTATGTTGTTTTTGGAGGATTGAACTTCAGTACATGAACTCGAATGATGTAGCCATGGAATCTTGGTCCATCTCCTTCGAATTTACGACTCTGCTGCAAACAACGTGATCAAAGGAAGAAAGAATGAACAAATTCAACAAAATATTAAAGAAATGAGGTGTAAAACATGCATTTATTTCATTATATTACTATTCTTTGTCTTACATGTGCTGCAGACGTGTGTATCTTGAATAAGTGTATAGTTTCATGTTAAAAGCAGTGTGAAAGTAAATCAAATTTAACATAAAAGTTGTCGTTTGAATTGTTTAATTGGTGTTTATGTTTTCATCTGGAGTTAATAGAGAGTTCAAGAAGAAAAATAAGGTGAGTATACATATCATGTTGCTGCCATCTCCTTGGGAATGCTTTTCCTCGCCATGGTAATTGCTGCCTCACTTTCTCATCATATGATTCTAGTGAATAAAATTTTGCATCCTAATGTTTCCTTATTGGTTCAAAATTCATACCATAACAGCAAACAAACTGAAGTTTGAGCCAAAACCTTACCCCAGTGCGAAGCAATAATACTGTAGACCTTTAGTAGCTAGGGGATGCTGCCAAAGCTTTAATTGTGTGCTTAATCTTTCTATTACAATTTAGGTGTGATTCGAATTCCTTGTTGAAATAATTGAAGAATTCTAAATGAAGTGCACGTCGAGAAGAATTTAGCTTGGAATGTTATTGGAGTCATATGTCAAGTTGAAGTTCTATTTTGAAACCCATTGGGAGTTGAAATTTATTTTGGACTCGATTTTTTGGTATCCTATTTCATCAACAACTCTACTAGGAAGGTTTGGATATCCCCTACATATTCTCCATAAGTATTAGGCTCTTCAATGCAATTTTATGATGTTAGATAGGTGATTACTAGAAATGTAGGATCCATTATAATCTTCTTCATTTTTCCATTATTATTGAGTCAATAAAATCTTTTAATTCCTCTGTTATATTCTTATTTTTATTATTCTTTTGTTCTTGATCTAATATTTCATTTTTTCTAATAACTTCAACATTTCAATCATGTGATTGGTGTCACAACAAATGGTATCAATCCTAACAAGTGGTATCAGAGTTATTCCGGTATCTTGTTTGTTTCATAAAAAGTGGTATCGAAGCTTAGGTTCAGCAGTTCCGTAGATTGCAAGGTTTGATTTGTTCAAAGTTTTTGTTCGTGATGGCTTCCATGAAGTATGACATTCCCCTTTTGGATCAAAATTCTAAATTTTTGCTATGGCGGGTTAACATGCGTGTAGTACTCGTACAACTAGATTTGGATGATGAGTTGCTCGGAATTGACAAGATGTCAACAACTTTGATTGTGGAAGGTAATTTCTCACATTTATCTTCATCTATCAATTACTATTCTTCAAGAGGTTTTGAAAGAGAATTCAGTAGTTCCTTTATGGTTGAAGTTGAACCAACTGTGCATGACTAAAAGTCTGATAAGCAAGGTGAACCTCAAGCAGCGTTTATACTCTTATCGAATGGCAGAAGGAGGATTAATAGAAAATCACCTGACTGTATTTAAAGAAATCATCCCTGATTTGGAAACTTGATGAAAAAGATTTGACCTTGATTCTATTGTGTTAGTTGCCCGCTTCGTTTTCTACATTTAGAGACACCATCTTGTGTAGTCGTAATACTCTCATCATAGATGAGGTGCTTTGTATTGAAAAGAGAAGATAAAGTATCTGGTTTCTGATGTCAGAGATGGAGAATGCCTGGTTACTCATGGTGGTTTTTGAAGGGACAGATCGAAATCTAAGTTCAGTAATTAGATTTGTAACTACTGTAAGAAGAAATGGCATTTGAAGAATGATTGCTACAAATTGAAGAATAAATAAATGATGGCTACAAGTAGATATTCAGATACTTCAAGGGAAGTAGACCTCGCGAAGAACACTGTAAGTGATGGAGATCTGTTAGTTATTTCTGATGTCGAGTCTAAACCAAAGGAGGATTAGATTCTTGATTCAGTATGTGTGTTTCATATGTGTCCTAATAAGGAATTGTTTGCAACATATGAAACTGTTACCAAAGATGTCGTGGTTATGGGAAACAATACATATTTTCGGGTTGCTAGAATTGGTACGGTCAAATTGAAACTTTTGGATGGAACAATTGGAACACTTGGCCAGGTTCGACATGTTCTAGATTTTAAGAAGAATCTCATCTCATTGTCTATCTTTGATTCAAAATGTTATGAGTTATTTGATGGATGTGGAGTTTTGAAGGCTTATAAGGGTGCCCAAGTTGTATTGGAGGGAAGAAAAATGTCTCAATTATACATGTTACAGGGTCATGTAAAATTTAGAAGAGTTAATACCTTAGAGGACATTCAATTTGGTGCAATACATTTAGGGGTTCATAAATGGTCGGATTTGAAGAATATTACCCAGTGGAGTTCAAGAGATATGGATAATGCAGTTTTGCCATTGTATTCAATTGCTAGGGATGGACCCAGTAGTAAAAGGTATGTTGATGTTGATTTTGTTGAGCATACTTTAAGTGGAGTAGAAAGTGTGCAATCTAGCAATGGGCCTTCTGTAAAAGCATATGGTATTGATTCTGCTCATGGGTTATGTTACAGCCCATTTTGGTTAATTCAAAATCATTATGATTTTTGGAATCTAAGATAATTCTACAAGAATAGTGATTGGATTCATTTGAAGATGTGAGATTTAGTTTTTTGTTGGAGAAATTAATTTTTTGGTTATTGTTGAAGGAGGCCGTTCATTCCTTGGTGGAATTCATGTCAAGGAGGAGATTGTTAAAATTTGAGTGTGACTCGAATTCCTTGTGAAGCAATTGAAGAATTCTAATTGAAGTGCACGTCAAGAAGAATTCTGTTTGGAATGTTGTTTGAGTCCTGTATCAAGTTGAAGTTCTATTTTAAAGTCCATTGGGAGTTGAAATTTATTTTGGACTCGATTTTTTGGTAGTCTACTTCATCAACAACTCTACTAGGAGGATTTGGATATCCCCTATATGTTTTCTATAAATACTATGCTCTTCTATACAATTTTATAATGTGAGATATATGATTACTAGAAATATAGGATCCATTGTAATCTTCTTCCTTGTTCCATTATTATTGAGTCAATAAAATCTCTTAATTCCTCCGCCATATTTTTGTTTTATTTTATTCTTTTGTTCTTGATCAATACTTCATATTTTGCCATATAACTTCAACATCTCAATCCGGTGATTGGTGTCATAACAAGTGATATCAGAGCTATTTTGGTATCTTGTTTGTTTCATAACACTTTCAGTTTGCAAATTGGCCAAAATTAGCATCACAGTCCTAAAAATGGAAAACGAAAAGGAAAACAACTATTTTAAATATATGATTGTAGCATCACTGGTATTGTGATGAATTGAATAGATTCGGAACTATATATGATCAAAGGTGAGCGACGTGTTTGTGTGTATTTTCATTCACTTTAGTTCAGTCCAACTTAGTTAATGAACGTTTCTACAGTGAACGCTAGTAATATCATATATTGCATGAAAATGAATAGGAATAGGAATAGTGATGAAACTAAAACTACTAAAAAAAAAGAGATGGCACTAAGTAGTGGGAACCAAGACGTATGTAATCATCTTCAGTTAAGTTGCATTTTTCTTCTAGGATTACAATATGCATATTTTTGTTGTAGATGGTATAACTAACATGGATCTTGTAATGATAATTAATTTTTTTGAAAAGGTAATATATTTTTTATACAGAGTTTTCTTTTCTTTTCTTTTTCAAATTTCAATCCAATTTCTTAATCTTTTAGTTTACTTATATTTCAGTTGGTGTTTGGATTTTGATAATTAAGAGCTCATGGCTTCCACCGGAAAAAAGAACATCAATGCCAAGCTGGTTCGTAATTTTCCAATCTATTTTTCCTTGTATTTTACTTTTGATCAACATTGTGGATGCATTTCTCATCTCGGCTTGTTTGAAATCTTCAAATATTAACTGGTTACAATTTAATTATGTGTAATTTTTTTTATCATTGAGCAGAAATTGTGTTTTCTTCTGCATTTGGGATTTATGTCGTAGGTTACTAGGCATCCTCTGATCGGGCAAAATATGGGTGTAGGAGCTTCAAGCACAAGGTAAGTTTCATCTTTTTGATTGGGCAAAAGATGGCTTTAGTCGCTTTTCAATTTTATCTTTCTTGGG
>CAIGRN010075204.1:0-17325 GCA_903798345.1 Fraxinus anomala
GTATTGGTGCTGTTTTGATGCAGGAAGGAAGACCAATTGTGTACTTCAATGAGAAACTAAGCGAGAACGTCGGAGCGAGGAGGAGGGACGTCATTCGAACCACCCACTCCAGTGATGGATAATTAGTGTTTCTTCTTGGTGACGTCCTCAACGATTTTCTTCCTCTTGTTCTTTAGGGGAGGTTACCCCTCTTCTTGGCTGCCAACCTTCTGATAGACCTTCTCAACTTGGTACCTCACCTGCTTAGCCGCAACAGATGAGGGCTTCAGACCCTTTTTACCAGAGATGAAAGTAGCAACGAGTATGGTGGTCATGTTCGAAGTAGGGTGCCTCTGTTACTCAAAATTTACTACAAAGTAAAATAACAAGGTCAGACGTAGTTAAGTACATATAGAATGAATTTTGAGAAGAGGAAAAGAGTACGTCTTTTGGCCATCAAGCAAAATTATTCAAAAATCTCCTTGAAGCGATCAAACGATCAAAGTCGCGAGAGAAGGAGGGTCGACGGTAGATGTCTGTTAAGTTCTCCCAATCATTCTCATTTATATCGAAGCGTTCGATCAATCCTACAAAGAAACAGAAGAATGTTAACATTAGATCCACCTATTCAAAGAAATCAAAAGGCAAAAATAACACTCACGAGCTTCGAAGTAAGAGGTTGGAGCTTTCACGTGAGGAACAATATCACCCTCACATTCCTGCAACTCTTCCCTTACCTAGAACTACATCTCTTTCCATCATTTGATGGAGAAGGAGAGAAGGAACAGGACAAAGGGCGAATGTGACCCCACGAACAAAGGGAGTCCCAAACTTTGAATCTATTTAAGTAGGACCCGAGGTTGTAAGATGGTTTGAAAAACGTGGAGAGGCATGGCCTCTTCGAGGAAAGTTTCCTTTCAGGGAAAGTAGGTTCCCACTAGTTGGGCCCAAGCGTTGGGGACGAGCTGGGTGGAGACCGCCCGTACAACCTAAGTATGGCTCTAAAAAATGATGTAAAGGTAGGCGAAGCCGGGCATTTAGGAAGAACTCGATGATAGCGACGCATGATAAGTGTGTTTTCTACACACTTATATATATATATATCACAAAACATGGATTATTGTGAAAAGTAAATGTGAATATGACTTAATTCTGCATAATTTGTGTTTTGTAGGCTAAAAACGATGAACGTGGTGAAAATTCGGAAAAACGAGTGAAAATGGACTAAAATGAAGTAAAATCAAAGTTTGAGGACTCAAGTACAAATACTGAAAAGTTGTGTCAATCTCACGATGAATATTTGAGAGAGTTAGGCATCAATTGGATGAGGAAAGAAGCCAAATGGATGAAATATAGTCAAAATACTATCACATATCAATTTTCAGCCGAAAAAGTTATGTTTTGAATTTCCAATCTCAGTTTGAGATCCATTTCTGGCATATAAAATGTTCGAATTTGAAAACTTATACATCTAGAAAAATTAGCTTTCCAATGCATTTTGAATCGTCTCAATCAGATATCAGGAAAGAAAGATATGACCAAAATACTAAAAACTGTCTGACAAGTTTTGGCATAGTTTGAGACCCATTTCTGGCATAGTTTAAAATCCATGTGACAAAATAGAAGGTTTCAGAGAATTTCAGGGAAACATTTATTGTTCTATACGACCATATTCAACATAACTATGCAGTCGCATAGTATTTTTCTGGGTACGAATTTCTAGTTTTGTTATTTCGTTTCAACTCTTATGGAAACCAATCTCTGGACATCTATATAAACTACAAAGTTGTCCAAAAACTCGAAGGAGACATAGATGATGAAATTTTCAAGATTGAAAATTATAGAACGAGGAAGAAAACACAAAATCCATCCCCAAAGCGTGAAGATCCAAACCCATAATTAATTGGGTGATGTCGTTTCTTGATTTTTTTTTTCATGTTTTCTTCTTTCTACTATACTATGCTAGGTTAATCAGTGCTAGATGAATGATGAATATTGTAATGTGATGTTTTGATTTTTAGTTTTATATATTTGACGTAAAAACACGTCTTTGAATTATAGAATGATTTATATGAATTAACTGGCTCCATGATTATAGTGCACAATAATTATGTGAGTTTGGAGATTTGTTTCATGCATAAGAGAGAAGGAAAATAAATTCGATATATATAAATCATCATAAGGTTTGATAGGGGAAAGAAATATACCGCTTTACCTCATGTGAATCTCTAAGTGTTCATAAAACCACATACATTCTTGTATATTCACATCCATCATAGAGATATAGTTAGGTCGTATACAAGGATAGGTCCATCATTACTCGAGAGATATTGTTGCATAGGATATGAATATTGATTCATCATAATTGGATTCATGTTGTCAAATTATAAAACTAAGGTTAGAAATAATTATTACTTGGGGATTCGAGACCCTAGTGCATCCTTCATTCATAAATTACATAAAATTTGTATTCAACCATCAATTGCATTTAGTTTAGTAATTCACACTTGCATCGTAGTTGATTTAATTCTAGTTAATATTATCGTTTTGGTTAAGGTCGTAATAAATAGAAATCAAATTAAATAAATCTCTGTGAGAACGATATTCAGACTCAAAAAGTTCACTTTATTACTTGTCAACGATCCGTACACTTTCGAAAGTTCATATTCGAAATATATTTTCGCGTGACAATACAACCCTGCCTCGAAAAGTAGGCTCACTTGTCAGGATTGGGAGAAGGGAGTTCTGTGTTATATGGAATCCGGTATTTTTCCCTAAGGTTGGCTAAGTGGGTCGGATTTATAGAAGATGGGATTTTGGCTGTCCCCAGGCTATCTCGTTGTCTTTCCTACCCCCTAGGAGGCAGTATACTTTGTCCAGCCTGAATGGCTCAAACCAGGTCCGCCGTGCTAGTAATCTCAACTCCCATTTCAGCCGTTACCTCACTGATGTCAACGTTCCTCCCAAATAGTTTTGAGATGCCATTGATTTAGAATTAAAAGTTAAAAGTTTAAGATACTTATGAGTTGGATTAAAGAATCGTGAAATATAGTTGGAAAGTGAAAAGTGCATAAGAAAATAGAAAAAAATAAACTTAGAGATTTTTAAGAAATTCGAATGAGGAATGCGTTAAAAGCAGAAGTTATTTTTTGCCATGAATCTTTCTCTTTTATAGGCAAAAGCTTTTAAATCCTAGTTGTTGGATGTCGATCCGGATCATCCAACTGTTCATTCAAAGTTTCAATCTGGACCACTCAATGCATCTGCCTCACACGCTTTCATGCACCTGAACTTCTTAAGACATGTGCAAAACAGTCATCATTGCTCATTAAATGTGGTGACAGTTGCGTAAGAAGTAGAACTGCTTCAACTATTTTTTCTTGGAAACATAAAAAGATAGCAAATCATTTGAGTGCAATAATTCAGGACGCCTCGTGTCCCCCAAACATTTTAAAAATCAGTCCCTTTGTAATTAGTAAGCTTAAGACCTAACAAAGTTCAGAGCCACTTCTCATCAACCAGTTCGGATAGGGCCTCGGGTTTGCAAAGGCACTTTGGACAATACAACCTCGAACTTGATTCGCTTTTCTGACACTCCTCAGGGTTACTACAAAAAGAGAAATATCTCGAAGTATACAACTTCGGACAACACTAGCAGACAGTTCACACAAGTCAGGTATACTTAAACTCTAAGTATAAATATTGTGATATGGAAGATTTCACCCCCAGCAAAATCTTTTATACAAGTTCATGCATTATATAAATAATCATGCCTAGACTTGAGATATTATTGTTACGCCTCGCCTCCGAGGCTCAAGTCAAAATGCCACGTAGCAATCCATGTAGACAGAAATGTCAATAAAGACCTAACTGGTCAAATGTAAAGAAATTATATGGATGGCCGAAACTCTTATGCTGGAGCATTGCCCAATGGCTGAAGTGCATAAATCCAAGGCACTGCACAAAGGTATCAAAGAAGCAGAAGACGAGTATAAAGCCTCCTCCAACCGAGGCCTTCATTTCACCTGAATCTAAAGTTGTCTTGCAAGATCCTTAAGCAATCTTTCGAAATGATTGATGTAACATTTGTAATTAAAAGTGTTAAGTGTGTCATCCATTGTATAGGGTAGCCCACCCATTGTCCATGAATTTATGTATGATTGAAAGTGATGTGAAACCTCAGTCAATGAGATGTGTCACGTGATTCTGATCCAACGGACACCACGTCGAACAAAACACTATAAATAGAACATTTTTGTAACTGAAAAATAGTTGATCCTGAGATTTTAAACTCTTAAACCCTTGATAATAAATGATCTTGCAAAATTCTAAACATATCATCTAGTTTTGCTCCTTACATATATTTTAGTTGGATCTTTTACTCGGTTTTCATTAGCATTCAATTAGTGATTGTTGTTAGCACAATTATCTTTGTTTCACCATCAGAGCTCAAACATTTTTGCCTTTCGTCGTAGAGCATCTCCTGCGTTCACGCTAGTCTAGCTATTCACTGATTCTCCGGTCAAAATGAGTCAAAATTTGCTTGTGTTGGTAGGAGCGGATCCGATATCTGTTATCTATGTAAACGTCATTTTTTTTCATTACTTAATGTTTTAAATCTTTGTACTTTTAAATAACTAACGATTTGGGCTTTCATTACTTTAAATGGGTCAGCCTCCATAACTCATTTCTTAAATAAGCGACACCAACCAACTGAAGAATATAAAATACGAGACTTTACACCCAAGGTACAATTTGAAAGGCACTAAACATGTTATTAGATAAATCAAAAATCCTCTAAATTTTGATGCTCCTATTATTTATTCTAATTTAGAAAACATGTTAACTTCCATGTATGAATTGTATGACATTTATTGGATGTACATGTTCGTCGGGAACGCTCCGTACCCCCCAACGTTAATCTTCAAGAAGATGGGAAAATTTTGAATTTATTTTCAGACATTAGGGACGAAAGAATTTATGCAAGTTCTTCTAGTATATCTCCTGCATATAATCAGACATCGAACGCATGTTTGCTCCAACTGGAATGCCTGTTGAATTACATAGATATTTTCATCATCAAATCTTAGGAAAGTAGAACGTGTTGATATGATGAAATTTAAATTACTTGATTTTTGGCTACGTCACAAACGTAGATATCCCATTATTTGTGTAATTGCAAAAAATCTACTAACATTTCTGGTTAGTACTGCAGTTTTGAATTCTACTTTTAGTGCATGTAAGTAAACTTTGTTCGAGTTCAGAAGCTGACTCAAGAAGACATTTTAGAAAGCTTGATGTGCGTAAAGGATTAGCAAAATGCTCATTTTCGAATAAAAAATTAGTATGCCGAAATTGTGTGTAGTCTAATAAATGATATTTAATTTCATCATATAATTAAACTTTGTTATATTCTTGATAATATTTTCTTTTTCTTTTTAAAAAAATGTACACATCACAAATTGTTCGTATGCATTTTAACTGCACCTATTCGAAAATTAAATAGTTGGTCCCAAACTCGAAGAAAATGAGGAGGGTTTTACATTAAAAATGGCGAACTCAGCAGCTACATTATGATTGAAGTTGGAGTAATTGTGCAACTCATCGAATGGTAGAAGGAGGATCGTTGGAAGATCACTTGACTGCATTTAAAGAGATCGTTGCTGATTTGGAAAATTTGGAAATATAATATGATGAAAAAGATTTGACCTTGATCCTATTGTGTTTGTTGTCCTCTTCGTTTTCTACATTTAGAGACACGATTTTGTATAGTTGTGATACTCTCACCATAGAGGAGGTGTACGATACTTTATATTTAAAAGAGAAAATGAAATATCTGGTTTATGAGGCCAGAGATGGAGAAGGCCCAGTTACTCATGGTGGTTCTGGAAGGGGCATATCGAAGTTTAAGTTTAGTAATCAGATTTCTAACTACTGCAAAAAAAGTGGCACTTGAAGAAGGATTGCTACAAATTGCAGAATAAAGAAAGAATGGCTGCAAATAGGCATTCAGATACTTCAAGCGAAACAGACCTCGCGGAGAACATTGTAAGCGATGGAGATCTCTTAGCTATTTCTGACATTGAGTCTAAACCAAAAGATGATACTTGATTCAGCATGTGTATTTCATATGTGTCCTAATAAGAACTTATTTACTACATATAAAACTGTTTCCAAAGGTGTCGTGGTTATGGAAAATAATGCACATTATCGGGTTTCTGAAATTGGTACGGTCAGATTGAATATTTTGGATAGAATAATTAGAACACTTGACCACGTTCAACATGTTCCAGATTTAAAGAAGAATATCATCTCGTTGTCTATCCTTGATTCAAAAGATTATGAGTTCTTTGGTGAANAATTGAAGCTTGTGGATGAAACAAGTAGAACACTTGGCCAAGTTCGACATGTTCTGAATTTAAAGAAGAATCTTATCTCTTTGTCTATCCTTGATTCAAAAGGTTATGAGTTCTTTGGTGGAGGTGGAGTCTTGAAGGTTTGAAAGGGTACCCAGGTTGTATTGAAGGGACGGAAAATGTCTCGGTTATAGATCTTACAAGGACATGCAGGGTTCAGTACCGTGGCAGACATTCAGTTTGGTATAATACCTTTAGGAGCTCATAAATGGTCGGATTTGAAAAATACTACTTAGTGGAGTTCAGGAGATATGGATATTACCGCTTTGCCACCATCACATGTGGTGCCATTGTATTCAATTGCTAGGGATGGAGCTAGTGGAAAAGAGAACGTGGATGCTAATTTTGTTGAGCATGCTTTAAGTGGAGTAGAAGGTGTGTAATATAGCAATGAGCCTTCTTTAAAAGCATTTGATATTGATTCAGCTCTGGGGTGTGTTACAGCCCATTTTGGTTAATTCAAAATCGTTATGATTTTTGGAATCTAAGATAATTCTACAAGAGTAGTGCTTGGATTCATTGGAAGAGGTAGAATATTTATGTTTTGTTGAAGAAATTAATTTTTTGGTTATTGTTGAAGAAGTCAATTCATTCTTTGGTGGAATTTGTGTCAATGTGAAGATTGTTAGAATTTGGGTGTGACTCGAATTCCTTGTTTGAAGTATTGAAGAACTCTAATTGAAGTGAATGTCAAGAAGAATTCAAATTTAGAATGCTATTGGAGTCATTTATTATGTTGAAATTCTATTTTGGAAGTCCATTAGGAGTTGAAATTTATTTTGGACTCAATTTTTGGTATTCTACTTCATCAACAACTTTACTAGGAGGGTTTGGATATCCCCTACTATTATACGAAAATATGTTTCACTTTTAAAACCACCTCAAGTGTACAGTACGTAACAAGTAATAAAGTGAAATTTAGAATTCCGGATATCGTTCCCATATGGATTGATTTAGTTCAATTTTTCTACCTTGACCTTAACCGAATCAAGAAAATATTGCGTTTATGTTGTGATGAAAATTATGACTAAGCTAATTTACTTAAATAATTGCAAGCAAACTAATTGAATTAAAATACAAAATTATGCTAGAAAATGAGTTATTAAATTCAATGAATGAAAAGCGTACTAGGATCATGAATTCCCATGCAATGTCCTCTTTTAATCCCAATTTTACAGATTGACAACACGGTTGAAATTTAAAGAATCAACGTTCCTATTATATCCAACAATCTGTCAAGTAATGTTGAACCTACTCTTATATACGACTCAACTGTATCTCTATGACGAATGCAAGTATACAAGAATGTATGGATTTTTGTAAACAGTTAAAAATTCACTTAATCATAGCGGTATATCTCTATCCCCTATCGGACCCTACGATAATTTTTACCTTATCGAGCATATTTCCCTTCTCTCGAATGCATGAAATATGCCACCAAATTCACACAATCATTTGCGCACATAATTGTGGAGAAAAGTAAATGTATATAAATTATTCAAATCCAAATAACGTGTTCTAATGTCAATAATATAAAATCGGGAATTAAAATATTACAACATGGTTCATCATTCTCCTAGTACATGAATATCTATCCTAACATGTTGGAAAGAAGAAAATCAGAAAATTTAATGAAGAACGACATCACCAATTGAATTCTTGAATTAAATTTTCGCGTCGTGGTGTTGTTCTCCTCGTTCTTGCCTCTTTTTCTCTCTGAAAATCAAGATAAAACTCTCCTCCCCACGTTTTGGACGGCTCTAAGGTTTAAGTACGCCACCAAAGATTTGTTTCCATAGGTATTTGACTCGAAAAAGGAAACTAGAAAATTCAAGACAAAAAATACCCATGCGGCCGCATGGTTATGAGCCATGCGACCGCATGGTTCATCAAAATTAGGCATTAGAAGCCCCTGCATGGTCCTGTGCGACCACATAGAAGTTCTACTATGCAGCCGCATGGTAATACTTTTTTTTCACCGGATAGCTTTCAGTATTTTGGTCATATCATTCTCTTTCGATATCCGATTGAGATGATTCAAAATGCGTTGAAAATCTTACTTAAAGGGCTAAAACTATTCCAGAAATATAAATCTTCAAATTCGAATGTCTTCTATGCCAAAAATGGGTCTCAAATTAAGATTAAAAATTCAAAGCACAACTTTTTTGTTGTGTTGATATGTGATAGTATTTCGATTATATTTCATCAATTTGGCTTCTTTCCTTAACCAATTGATATCTAACGCCCTCAAATCTTCATCGTGAGATACTTTTCAGTATTTGCATTTGAGTTCTTAAACTTTGATTTTGTTTTATTTTAGCCATTTTCGCTTGTGTTTCCGAATTTTCATCACATTCATCGTTCTTAGCCTACAAAACACAAATTACACATAATTAAACCATATTCACATTTACTTTCCACAATAATCCATGTTTTGGACATATATAAGTGTAAAACGCATTTATCACCTACATGTTCTCTATAAATACTAGACTCTTCTATACAATTTTATAAGTATGAGAAAATATATTACTAGAATTATATGATCTATTGTAATTTTCTTTCTTCTCCATTAATCTTGAGTCAATAAAATCTCTTAATTCTTCTATCATATTTCTTGTCTTTATTATTCTTTTGTTTGATCAATATAACTTTAACATCTCAATCCGATGATTGGTGTAACAAAAAGTAGTATCAATCCTAACACATAGTTACTTTGCATAGAATATAAAAAAATAAAAATAAAGAAATCTGTTCTCTTTCTAATTTAATCAATAAATCTAATATGGTAAAGGAATCGACTATGATTAGGCAAGGTTTTATTTGGCAAATTTTGTACACAACAGTGTGATGCAATTTCATTCGCGCTAGATTACTTTTCAAGCAATTTGAAAAACTTGAGTAGCTGATAAAAGATACGAGCAATACGTAAATCATTTGAAGAAACACAATCATCCGTATCTAAAAATTGCATGGAGATAGAGAGCCGCTGTGAGGCCCTGTGACATGCAACAATATTCATCTTTATCTCAAGAAATCTCTGATTGAAGTAATCAATAATTACGGACAGACTCTAATAAAGAGTATCCAATCAAATTCAACCACTTAGCCAATTTGAGTGTAATATTATAAAATCGTTTTTCTGATCATAAGACATTTTATTTTAGATGAAGTCGTTCTAATATGATTTCCTCTAAAAAAAATTTCGAAAGAAAAAAATTCTTTTGAAAAATAGTTTTCGAATACTAGTTAAAATAGATTAATCAAAAAAAATTCTATAAGGAAAAGTAAAAACAAACCAAACAAGCCCTTAATGAATTTAGGGAGTTGACTTTTATCTAGTCCTTAAAACAAGAATATGCAATAAATTATCTTTAACAAGATTGATATAAATAATTTAAAATTAAGAAAGTCAATTTTAGTAAAAGAATTATCGCCTCCAACATATTCTTCTTCATAATTGCCAATGTGTTATAAAATAAAGAAAAATAGAAAAATCAATAGTGATATGTGTATTTTATTGAGAATCAAAGTCTTATATTTATAGAAAATGATTAGGTTTGTAAATTATACAATAGTCATAATAATTAGGGTTACAAGTCTATAATGATCATATACTAATAAACATATAATTTAAAACACTTACCCTTGATTTATTCATTACACAATATTTGTCTCATTAAAATTTTATTTGATAAAAATTCAGTAGAGAAAAATAACAAACAAAGGAAAAAGAGTGTAAATAATTATAACAAAATTGGGGTAACAAAATACTGTCCCATTAAAACTTTGTCAAGAAAATTCAGTTGGACCAAACTTGAGCGAAGGAAAAAGAACTGCTACTTCCCCTGATTTCAATAACAAAAATTCTTGTACCAAGTCATCCATAACTTTTACCTCAATATATTAAATATTGCAGTTCTTGTACAACACGTTTCATGTTGACTTGTTATAACCTTCAAGTAATATTGTCTTTATAGATGATATTTATCAATCTTTATTAGTATTTAGTCAACATGATAATCCATTGAAAAATAAATTGTGTTGTTGCTTCCTTTGGGAGTTGTACACAATGTGTGACATATAAAAATATTATTTTGAGATAAATGTCTTGTATGCTATAGATATTCATTACATAAGATTATGCCTCGTTAAAATTTTACTAAAAAAAATTATGTGAAAAAAATCCTAATAAAGAAAAAATACATTATTTTGAGTACGCTATAAAAGTTGTCTCATTAAAAAATTTGTCAAAAAAAATCAATGGCACAAAACTTTGGTCAAGGGAAAAATAGTACAACACGTATTTATTTCCCTCGCGATACTATTACTTGAATTATATACTTCGGTATATTAAATCTTTCAAGGAAAAACATTAATAGTCATGGCACAAGAGTTAGCTATAATTACATTCAAATTTTCATGCATCGTTAGGATAACAACGCATGGATTTATGATTGCATCCACCACGATTTTTGTGAAGTTTTCTATGTTGAATACACATTTGGATTTTCAGATTGCACATCTAGTAAATTCAATTACTAGGATTGCACCCCTTCTATTTGGCCAATTATTTTTTTGATCGATATGCTTCGATGAATTTCTTTCAATATCCTCGTTATTCATAATATGAAGCGATATATTATGTACATAAATATTGTCAACAACTTTTCTTTCGATTATATTTCTTTCTCATAATGATATAACTTATTGATATATCTCCACTTTTAATATGTAAAATACTTGAATCACTTCTATGGTTTTTAATTAGTTATGTTTATATGTTCTCGAAGAGTATACGCCTTTTAAATGAGATTATCTTCCTTATTTGCTCCATTTTCTTTTGGAGATTTTTGTTTTTCAATTGAATGTATTCACGATTTATACGTGTCATAGATATATCACATATAATATTAATGGATTGCTCTTCCAGGACATCAATTAAAGTTGGAGCACTTAAAGTTGGCGTGTGATATATTGTTGATCTTTTTGTTAGTAAATGTATCTAATTTAATTGTTTTTTTAAACTTATGGTTCGAATTGTCTTTTACGATGATCTAGATAATATAATGATACATTTTTATATTATTTTCAGTTTTTTAATTCCTTTCCCCGACGTTTAGAGAACTATCTAATCAAATTGATAATTAGCAAATAGCATTATAAAATATCATACGTTAACATTTGAGATATTTGATAAGGGCTCAAATTACGCATTTACTCTCCAACATTCTTTACTTTCTATCTCGGTGAATTTAGTGGATTAATTGTACATATATTACATTATCAAAATAATTATATGAAAAAATTAGGCTCTAATCATAAGTCAAATATAGCGAAGAAAACTTTGATGTTGGCATGATGTTAATGACATTCCCTAGACAATAGAGAAGTACTTTGTTTTCAATAGTTATGATTTATAGATTAATTAGAAGCGTTTGACAAACAATAATATTAAATCATTTGTTATCATCTCAACTAGAACTTATTAAAAGGTTGGGATTTGGCTCACTAACATTAACAAAACACGTTGTCTTGATTGTATAATTTGAAAGCTATGCTCATAATTTAAAATTTAAGTAATAATTTCACAAACTTCATGTGCGAACATCATGCGATCATCTAGTGAATGTGTCATATCTATTAGGTATAAATAATATCTAGATGGTCAGTATCGATACAAATAATTATCAAAATTATAAGGATTTAGTTCCAATATTGTCTAGAGATGGTCAATGACCAATTTATGATACATAGAACGAGCATTTTATATGAATTCGTTGGATTGAACAATCTTCTAATTCATCATTAAATGTTTACTAGAATTCTCATTTTGCATCATTATTAGTTCAGTGATGGTCTAACTGACATGCTAAATAATAAAATATTAGATTTATTAAACTTTTGGTTTAATACAATGTTTGTTTCAATTGTACCAATACTAATACACTGCATCAATTAAGAAAATTGTTTTGTAGGTTTCTCTTTATTTAGTGAAGAATAAATTACTAGTAATAGTAAGTTTGTCTCCTCATATAAACAATATTGACTCTTCTGCAGCCTTGAATAAGAATTTGCAAAATCTCATATTAGTTTTTACCATTATCTGGAAATACATTATCTTCACTAGATTAACCATGATATTATTCTAAAATATTGACATGTATAAATAAATTCTACTTAGGAACAATATTGCAATACTCTCTAGAATATTTATTTGATTGGATTATTTTTTTCCAAATTACCAACACATTATTTATCTAAATTATTAATAAAATATTTAGTGTTATTATGTTTAGTTATATTCTTTTTTGGGAGTATAAACATAGTTAAGCTTCTGTTTGGTAGAGATTAAAATTAGATTTTTAGCAAATTTTGATAAAAATTGATGAAATATATTGTAGAACCTATGAAATATGTGATTAAAATTAATTATTGATTTTGATTTAAATTTTAGCTAGATTTTTTAATGGTAACAAACAGGGCTTAAATATGATTTCAAGATTTGTAATGTTTTGAAAGCGCAACATGTATTATTCAAAAATTAAAATTTATAAAATTATATTATTTAGGAGCAATAACACAATTTTTTTTCTCTTTAAATATTAAAGCATAAGGTATTTTTCAAAATGAAAATATTCTTCATAACATTGATTTGAGTTATATTGTCTTATTAAAATAAAATAATATTCTTTCGAGATATATAAGAATGCTCGAATTTATGCTTCTTCAAGATCAACTAAAAAAATTATGAATTAATAATAACTGAATATTAAGAATAATAATACAATATTCATATGGAATGTTGATATTTAAAACGCTTTACTTCTTCTGTAACAACTATATATATTCTGTCAGAATATTGATATAACATAAATTCATGCTTTTTGGGGAGGCACATAAATTAATAAATTAAAATATTATGAGATGTACAATACTTCTCAAATCATGAAATGTACTGTATCTCATAAAATTCAATATTCAAGAGTAATTAATATTTCACTGAAATATTAACTTAATGTTTTAATTTTTAAAGTTGGCGTTCTTCAAGAACAATAAACAATTATTCAAGAAGAATAATGTTAAGTGTACATTTTGATGTACATTATTTTTTATATCACTCATGTTTTCAAAAAATTATGGGTGAGAAGTGTGTATTTTTTAAACTACCAATGGTGTGTTGTCGTGAGACACAATATAAACAATAATATAAAAGATGATATGTATGTAACATGATTATATTCAAGAATATTAATAAATATAAAAGTGTGCTTCTTCCAGAACAACGCAATATTCTTCTAGAATGATAATTTGTATAAATTAATTTAGATATTTCTACAATATTCTTTCGAAATATTTAAATATTCAAACGTGTTTCGTTCTAGAGCAACAATTGATTATTATTTCAGTATATTAATTTAATACAAAAATATACTTCTTCTAAAGCAATATGTCAATAATTTTTCTGAAATATTGAAATTGTAATGTTGTGCTCTTCATGAGTAGGTAATATTTTTTCAAAATTGTTTAACGTTGTGCTTCTTCGGGAGCAACAACAAATTTAATATATTAATTAAATAAGGAAAAATAATATATTTTACATTGTGATCAATCATAACATGCATGTTAAATACATAAATTGAATATGCACAATATAAGGATTATAATTATTATATAACAATCAATTAAAGAAAACTTGACAATTTATAAATTGGAATTGATAGGTGGATGTGTGCATTAAAATTTTAATGTAATAATGCAATTTGTGCAATTGATAAAATATAAAAATTTTATGCTGAACAACCAATTAAAAATAATATATAAAGTCGTGGATAGGAATTGATGGATTATGTTTCGTAAGTTATAGTTTGACTTCAGGATCATCAGTTAATGAATTTCTATTTTTATTTTTTTTTTTGGAAAGAATTTGGCTGCTATTTATGTACACATTTTTCATGGATAGATTGTTGAATTTTAATCGTAACCGTTGAATTTGTAGAACAATAAGTTATGAACTTGTAATCCAAATTTCACGATTATCGGACCAAGAAACGTTGAGATATCAACATTTTGTGTAGACTGTTTGTTGATTCCAAAATAATAATACAATTGTTCCATTGTGTATTGAGTCACCTTTTCTTCATGAGTTTCAATTCAATATTTTTCTAGAATATTGATTCATACTTTTATTTCGGAAGCAAGAACAAAATATTTTTTAGAATCTTAAGTTGTATAAGATTTATACTTTTTCAAGAGTATTAGCACAACATTTCTATAGAATATTTTATTTAAAAAGAATCATGTTACACCAAGAATATTGATATGAATTCTTCTAGACTATAATATCTACAAATATTATATTTTTTTCAAGAATAACAATACGATATTATTTTTAATTTTGTTATTATGTAAATTTGTGCTTCTTCAAAAGCAACAAAATAACCCAAATAAAACATTCATTAATCTCAAACAATGCTCCAATATTTTTTGAAATACTGATTTAGATTTTTTTTTTCAAGAATAATGTTACAATATTCCAGATGAATATTGTAATGGAATATTGAATGAAAAAAAATTATATTTAAGCAAATATTTATTTATCATAAATTGGTATAGTTAAAATGATATGATCAAATCGAATAGTTATACTACTTTGTATGCAATTTAAAGTTAAGAGAATATTGACATTTTTTTGAGCAAAAAAGAGTTTTTTTTTTTTTTTTTTAAACTCAATTGGTTAGAACTTCTTGACTTTCTTTGATTGAAGGAAATTTTATTTTTCTACATCAACTGATTAGAGATTTGTGGACAGAGATAAATAAATTTTGCTAAGTCAATTGGCTACAACTTCGTGCTAATAATGTGTTATAAAATATAGAGAAAATTAAAGACGTCAATAAATTTGTATCTATTTTATTGAGAACCAAAACCCNTTATTTTTCTACATCAACTGATTAGAGATTTGTGGACAGAGATAAATAAATTTTGCTAAGTCAATTGGCTACAACTTCGTGCTAATAATGTGTTATAAAATATAGAGAAAATTAAAGACGTCAATAAATTTGTATCTATTTTATTGAGAACCAAAATCCCATATTTTGAGGGAATGGTTAAGGTTAAACTTCATTTTGAACTTGGCCTTAGGTCAGGGTGTGTTGGTCTGGGTATTTCAATACTTAAAACCATTCATTATATTTCATGTATTTTATAAATGAAATAATTCAGGTCTTTATAATGATTGGAAACAAGCACAAACTTGAACCATTGTTCCAATTTCGATTAATTTGTTATATATTTATGAAATATTTTCCCTTTCAATACGTATACTAGCAGGCTACTGATTGACAATACTACTGCAAAGGAGAAAATTTAGCTAAAAATCTTTAAGAAACTAAGAAATCCAGTCACGTGACTCAAGATAGTGGAGATTAAATACTAATAAAAAGAGGAGAAATTTAAAACATCAAATAGTAAATTACATTTTGAGGAGAAATGATTTTTTCTTAATAAATTTTATTTGATCCATAAGTGAGGCATGCTTGAACTTATGATTAAATTATGGACAATAGTTAAATTCTTCTACTCTTAAAACGAACTGATATAAAAAATATTATTTAGATACATAACTATGTAGTATCAATAAATTGCAGTCTATATATTAAACTCGTTTTATTTGAATAAAAAGGAAATTATATTTTAAAAGAGAATCATGAACTCGAGATAAAAAAGTACAACATAGCACTAGTTATATCAAATTCAATTGCATGCGTTGTAAAAAAAATCACTTAATTTGTAAACAATGCAAGAAAATAAAAAGTCTGAATTGCAAAGAATTAACATTTTGATTCATTAACTTATACCATAATTCTGACTTTTGTTTCATAGAAAACGTGAACCCATATACTACCATCTGAAATGTAACAATCTTGTGAGACGAGAGGCAAAAAAGTAAGAGCCAGTCTTGATTTCTTATTGTTAGAATCTAGAATTTTATGTAAATTACCACCCAAATTATATTTTTTAGATTTTGGATTTTTTTAAACAGTCTATAAATCGTAAAGAATAAAAATTATATAAAAAATCGATTTCATTCAAGTATCAACAATTCTGGTTTAAGAATCAAGAACCGATCTAGACCTCTCAATTTTGATTCCTAACATATTTTTTTGGAATCGAACTAGAACCTTTGGTTCCAATTCGATTTTGGTTCGAGAGGTTCGGTTGTGATTAAAACGTCCACGTTTATTTTGAACTACACAATTCAATAATTCTGTAAGTATTATCCAATATTTATTTATATCTATTTATAAATTAAGTCCCTTGTTTGACAACTACCGAACCAATGCACCACCTTGAAGCTGTCGCTTCCATCTACACAAATCACCCAAGAACTGCCCCTAACTCAGACGGTGATGGCCGAAATTTCGTCCCAAAGTGGGCCACTCGCACAACCGACAGTTTTGTGTTGTGCGAGACGCCCACTTTGGGAAGAATTTTCAGCCACTACCGTCTGAGTTTGGGGCGATTTTTGGATGGTTACGTAGAGGGAAGCGAGAGCTTCAAGGTGGTGCG
Source organism: Fraxinus anomala (assembly GCA_903798345.1). Taxonomy (NCBI): domain Eukaryota; kingdom Viridiplantae; phylum Streptophyta; class Magnoliopsida; order Lamiales; family Oleaceae; genus Fraxinus; species Fraxinus anomala. Next base: position 16,968 of record CAIGRN010075204.1, read on the forward strand.
TTGGTCCGGTGATTTTGGTGGCCAGAAAGTGGTGGAATTTCGTCCCAAAGTGGGTCTCTCAACAAAACTGCCGGCTGTGCAAGTGACCCACTTTGGGAAGAAATTTCGGCCACCACCGTTTGAGTTAAGGGCGGTTCTTGGGTGGGTTGTGTAGAGGGTAGCGAGGGCTTCAAGGTGGTATGTTGCTCCGGTGATTTTAGTGGCCGAAAAGTGGTGGAATGGGGCGTGAACAGTGGTGGTCTGGGTTTGGGGGATTTTAAATTGAATTTTGCATATAATTCCTCCAGCTTCTATGTCCACGTGTTTTGACGCTTTAGATTTGAATTAAAACAAAATAGTCCTAAAACTAACTTTAGTG
>CAIGRN010075212.1:0-11952 GCA_903798345.1 Fraxinus anomala
AAACAGACTAGTTTTAAAAGTGAATTGATGGGTTTTAGGGTAAGCTACGCTTATGAATCTTAACAAGTTCTAAATTAATAATTATATACATTTAGAGCGTGTTTTAGTTCCTCCAAGCAATTGGAAAATGTTCATATTGCTGCTTACTAGTTTACGAAGACGAGACGAGACGAGAGATGATAGGATAGTTAATCTTAAGCGCTCAGGAAATCCCTTGTTTTATGCCCTTATGAGTTAGTTTTTGAAAGATTACATGAAGTGAATCAATACAATATTTTATAAGGCTACTCCTCCCAATGAAATCCATAGGATGCCAACTACCGGGATTCCAATCCTTATTTCGCAGTCGATAAATTATACCATTGTTTGGACTCATTTTAATGAGATTTTGACAAAAATTAAAAAAAAATTGGAATAGTTATGTTTTGAAGAATGTATGATTAAAAAAGAAGGAATATTTTTGAATTTACGTGTAATATTATTTTTTTAGATAATGTATGGTTGATAAGAGAAATTTTATTGCAGCCCAAATAGGGGCTATACGTCCACTGGTTAAATCATAACAACTTCAATACTGCAGAAATTTTTATCCCTTCTCTACACTTTCAGTTGTGGACTAGTTAGCGTAAGAAATATCTCAACCTTCATGCTAGCCTTTTAATTTCAATCACTAAATTGGTCAAAACCGACTGTGATTATACATTTTGTTTGGCAAATTCTTATAAATAGATAAAAATGAGTAGTAAATAAGCAACATGTGCGAATCCTACAAAATATGTGATAAAAAATAATTTGACTTTTCGCCAGTACTAATCATACTTTCGATAGGACGAAAATGTTAATTGACAGATCCATATAAAGAAGGTATTGAAGTTAACAATTAACACATTTATGTTACCTAGGCCCTCTACCCCTTCCCTCCCAACAAGTAAATGAAAATACAGCAATCCCATTACCATAAAGATTCTAGCAATAAAGGGATCTGCTAAAGAAAATAGACAGAGATTGGCATTTGCCTTCACAAGTATTGTTTAAAGGTATTCATTCCCTCCATTTTGAGGAATGTCTTAAACCCACATATTTAGAAAAAAGTTCATGTAAATTATAGAGAAACTTAAATACATAATTTCTCCTTCACACTGTCCTCCCAAGCAGAAGCCTTGCAGATAGGACACATGTTCTTGATTGACAACCATTTTCGGATACAGGCGACGTGAAAATCATGGCTGCATAATTTCAGCCTCCCGACATCATCCGTGTTGTATTCTTCCTGTTATACATAAACACATGCTTACACCATTTAAGACTTGCTTTTCCTTCAAGTTGGACGCTGAAGTTAGCGCCGGTTTGAGCCTCATTTTCGGCTAAGAATGCATTTTGAAATAGTAGATTGATAAAGAATAAGAAAAAGTTTTTTATTTGCGTGTAATACTATTTTATTGAAGAATATATGGTTGAAAAAAAGATAGAGAAATATATTTTGGAAATAATGGAGATCAAACAAGGGCTTAAACTTCATGTCCAATGTCGAGTTTCCACAAAATGTTCAGGGGCCACCAGTATTTTTAACCTAATAATAGAATTCAATGGTCCATTTGCTGGAAGGCTAGAAATAACCCCCAACTCGAGCTATATAAATCTATACTGTAGGGGTGTGTGAAGTATGATTGTAGGGTTCTTACCAGACAGATAACACACGTTCCTTGTTGGAATTGGTCTGAACAATTCATTGACTCCATCAAACAGATCGCAATTAAATTATCAGACAAGCCAGTGTTTACATTGCCAATCCTCTCCCCCAGTGCAAGGAGTTCCTGATCATCCCAAAAGATATTTAGTAACCAAAATAACACAGGAACAAGAAAGGAGAAAAACGAAAGCATTACAAAACCTCGTAGCTCATATTGTCAATGTCAAGTCTCATGTCTCTATTCTGATCGTACAGACTTCTGGATCCATAATATATGGAGTGGTCAACAACCATGACACCCTGGAATACAGACATGTATATGACTATTTAGTAATTATCAGTGACCTGAGAGTACAAGGACCTAAATCTAAATAAAGCCTACGAATTTTGGTCTTGCACCATGGTCACATGGAAGCATTAATACGGAACGATGTATTGCTCAGAAGGTCAAGACTTGACATTGTGTGATTCATAACCTTCAAATATAAGCATGAATGCACAATAAGTAGAAAGATGCGCTCATATGAATTATCCATTAAACTAAGTTTCATTTTGACAATAAATTTAAGGACTCCCATCACAAAATTTATTCCTCTCACATGAATTCTTCTTTCATCTTCTCCCTTTTCTATTCCTTTACCTCTCCTCTTACATTATTTATTTTCTTATGCAGTCTGAGTTTGTATGTGAACATGAGAAAAGAAGGTAATCCAGAACATAACAAATTTCATTACAGAGGGACCAGTCCTTAAAAATTCAAGCAATGATTAGCCACCCTGAAACTGGCTCGAAACATTATTCTCTCGAAAATGAAGATATTCAGCCCTTACCCATGACAAGAAAAGATGTCATATCAATAGTAACAAAATGTCAATGAAAAGCAATGATTGACCTGCAGCTTAAGGGAAATAAAATGGAGAAGAGGAGAGAGAAATAAGACGAGAAGATGAGGAATATGGCTGCATAAGTAGGCTGTGAGGGCAGACTATAGAGAAGAACAAACAATGAAGGGGGCGATAATGAGATAAGAAAAAAGAAAATGAAAGAGAGAGAGAGGATACAGAGAAGAGAAGAAAAAATAATCATATGAAGTAAAAAGAAAGAAGGCATGAAGTTTTATCCTGTAAATGTCACTTTTGTTGGTATTCAATGAAATATGTTCAACAATCAATAGTTGATCAACTTTCTTCCAATTACATGAAACCCTTCCCACAGTATCTAAGAGCCAAAAAGTTCTTGAAGAAGATTTATGAAATACCTCAGGTGTCAGTTGATCCTGGAGACTTGCCTCTCCAGTAAATGATCTGTGTCTGTCACTAGACATCAAAGTTCTTCCATTTCTGTCAATGTTGCGCAATCTTACGGTGGAAAAGGCTCGTGGATGTCTCGTGTGATAACTTTCCGCAACCATTTGCGGCCCTTCATCCGACACAGCCACATGTCCAGGGCGGAGGTTGCTTGAACCAGCCCTGAAAGTTGGGGTAGACCTTTGGCTGTAACTGCTTCGAACTCCTCTAACAGATTGACCCAAGTTACTTTGTACATTTTGAGGAACAGTGTTTCTGTTTGAGGCAACATCGTTGTGGTACCCCCCAATCTCAAGGGAAGCAGCAGGATGACTGTTCATTGCATTTTGTGAGTTAGGTTCATGACTCAAGAAACTGGAACCTGCAATTTCAAGATGACAAAATCTTAGTAAGACGTATAGCGTTACTGACATGATGAAGTAAACCATAAATGTTACCCGAGGCAAATGCCATCCCATGACCAGCAGGTGATATGAGGCTATGATTCCATTCCCTTGTTGGAGCATTTGAACTCTGTCCCCAGAAATCTGCTGGTCTAGATTGATCAGAAGACTGACTAGAAAGAGAAGGATGCAAAGGATTGCTTGAAAAGTGGGTCCGGGCCAAATTGGTTTCCAAGTCAACTGAACGTCTAATTCTCACATTCCTCGGCATACCTTCAGTGCCCATAGAGAGGCTATTATTACCTCTATAACAGGGAGGACACTCCCAAGGTGCACGATGAGATTCTGTACTCCGCTTCTCCTGCTGCCATGAGTCACTAGGCAAGGAGAGATTGGATGAACTTCCAGCATTGTAACATCTACCTGTAATGCCTCTCTCGCACACTGGAGGGTTTCCAGGGCTTTTTCGCTTGTATGGTACTCTTTCATTGCCCATTCTCTGATCAAAAAAGCCACCATCTACCCCAGGGACCGTTTGCCCCCCAAGATTGGAAGAAGATGCATGATGAGAATAATTTTCTTGATGCATATGGAAGGTTCCATTAGCAGAGTGATGAAGAAATGGATCACGGTATAAACCAGGAGCCTGTGGTGGATAATGCGGCATTTCAGAATTGAGAATTGAGGAAGAGTATGCACTCGACCTCGGAGCAGGAGTCCACTGAGAAGCAAAATGACCACCCGGAATTGTAATATTATCCGTGGGAAGAACCAGAGAATTGGTTTCAGAAACACCAGCCCTCCCTGCAAAACAAAACGGAAGAACTTCACAAGGCAAGATAATTATGCATACACAGAAAGCTCATGACGACCAATACCAAGAACAATCACAATTCGCTGAGAGCGCTACAGTTACATCAGTGAGACCGAACCTTTGTTACTTGTTGTACAAATGGCTGCCCTTAAATTTCAAACAACTTAGTGGTTTCTAATCCAGGCATGATAGATAATGAACCAACTAGAAGACCGTATATAATGGCCAAATCTCATTTGTCATTCCCCACAAACTTATAGCTGCAACGGATGGTCCTACCCAGAAGAGTAACTTATCAATGCTTTAACTCCCCTAACAAGAATAACGAAATCATTTCCTATGAAAAATAATTCACAGGTGTCATTGACATCAATTTGTAGATATTCTAGTAAAATTATTTGCAAATGTAAGCTTCATTTAACTAGCAGTCAGTTTGTGTGAAGAAAAAATAATTTAATGAAGCAACAACTTCATATCCCCTTCTGGTAGAAACACAATCATAGGCCTGAGCAAAAAAACCGCAAAACCAACCAAAACAATGAAACCGAACTGGCTCGGGTTGGTTTGACACAGGTAATTGATTTGGTTAGTTTTTTTTTTTTTTTTTTTAAAAACAAAATCATGATGGGTCATTTCACCAATGGTTTGAAGTCTCAAATCGCTGGTTAACCAAACCAACCCAACCCACTTACATGTTTGCCTTTTTTTTTAAGAAAAATATTAATCAAGCCCTAATTTCATAACTGTATCTCGATTTCCTCCAATCTATATTGTTGCCAGTAAGTAATGACATTGGAAATTTCATTTCACGAGCTCATTATGTTATACTTAAACCTTTTTTTCCTGCTTGGCAATTAGGCTATCTAATGCATAAAAAAGCAACAAAATTTTTAAGTTTTCTATTGATTCGTTTCTATTAACGTGATTTTATTCGTTAGTCAGTAGTTCTTGTAATATAAAATTATTTAATTATTTTAGTTCTTATAATCTAAGTAGGCTTAAAACCCAGACAAATTTTTTTTTTAAAAAAAAATTCAATTTGGACTAAAAGTCTGAATCGAACCGAACCGAACCAATTTGGTTTGGGTTGGTTCGGCTTTAGGGCTATTGTGGGTTGGTTTGGGTTGAAATTCACCCAAACCGACTAATTTGGTTTTGGATTTGGGTTGGCGTCGAAACCAACCCAAACCAAACTGAACTGAGCCATGCCCAGGCCTACACAGTCATAATAATGAAAATACATTGAAGGTAAGAAGTAAGTTAATATTTATACCTATATGCATGTAAGGTAGTTCTGCATGATTCCATCCCTGATCATTATCAGTATCACAAATATGAGATGCATTGAATGTGTCTCTCTCCATAGCTGTCTAAGATGGTGCAGAACGTTATTTATCTAGTAAAGCAAAACCTGCATGTGATCACAAGTCATTTCACAGTTGCATAACTCATGTCAGAGAAAAAAATTCCATTAAACGGGGTGTTAAGTTGCAAATAATTTAACACTTTTATCTCAAAACCAAAAATGTACTGGGATGACTAATTGATATAATATATTATATAAAAAGAACTGCAGCCTTTTATGCTATACTATCTTACTTTCTTTTCATATATAACCATGTAGTAAATTACTCTTTTAAGCACGGTACAAATCAAGAATTCATATCCAGTCTCCATAAGACACATCCAGGGTTATCAAACCTCCCCGATTAAGACAAAAACAGTATGGTAAACCTACCATAAAATAATATAAAGATCACCTCTTAAAAACTTCAGAATTGTCATGTTATAGCACTCATCTTAATCATGCCTAAATAGTGAAATTGCAGACCAGCCCATTTTCACCATGTAAGACAATTTAAGTAGCACCCAATCCAGATTAAGATAGATAATAAAAATCAGGGGCTCAAGATGGTAAACCTAACAAAAATTATTTAAATATTCACCTTTCACAAACTTATAATCTCAATCATGGCTAAATATTGAAATTGCTCTCAGACAACACTCACTGTGTAAGCCAGTGAATTATCCATTAACATTGATGAATATAGACGACGAATTCTAGATAATTTCTAATACTCACCTTAAGCAAAGGGTATGACTTGTGTGGGCTCATGTGTATGACACACATTCTAGAGAAAGGGTAGAGATGAGTGTGCACTCACATATGCCTAAAAGAAATCTGACCAACCAAACGTATAGGTCCAAAAAGAAATCAAAATCAAACGGATTACACAGGAAATTTTTCTGATAATTAAAATCTTTTATTTCCAGAAGCATCAGTTAGCACCATATAGCATGCTGTGCCTTTTGGATTTTTGCAAAATATTTATACCTCTGAGACAATTACCCACACTATTTAGGTCATTTAGTATAGATTCTTGGCATCATCTGTAACTTAGAAATGGTATAAAGCCACATCAAAAAGTATGACTAATTAAAATCAGATCAATCCTTTCAGATGAACAATGATGGCAATAAGAACCTTCAGGGAAACAACACTGATTCATAGAAGAAGATTTAAGGTTACCCCATCCTCCTCCTCACACACGGAATGTAGTAAGATTTAGGAGGTATTAGAGATAACAAGTACTAGCAGTCCTCCTTTGTTCACATTTACAACAGGAAAATACAATCATCATGTGCCCAGAACTAATAGACTTTTGTTTACATGATAATTTACAGGGACCAAGAAGGCTGAGCTTTTAAAATCAATGCATATAATCCAAAATAAAATGTACTTATAAGAGGAAAAATGGATTAATTTAAGTAAAGTATAGCAAGTTAAGCAAAAGTTCAGCAACTCATATAGTTCCTATATCTTGCTTGCCTTGAACCTCAAATAAGCAAAATGACCAGTATTTTAGCGTGTCAAAAATGTTAGCAATAACTTAAAAACAGTGTCTTCTTTCTCCTAGGTTATTAATTGCAAGTACTGGCATCAAAGAACCCCTTTCTAATTTTGGAGCCAATAAATTCCAAGAAGGTATAACTTATAAGGAATATGGCATAGTCTGACCTTTTAATGTTGATATCCATAACCTTCAACAAGGTATAAGAACTGTGGCATATTCTGAAACTCTTTCTGACACTTCCATCAATATATTAAATGTTTTATGATCAAACATGAAATAATAATTGCTTTCTTAAAGTATAATTTATTAACAGTTTTCTATTATTTGCAGGATATAAGAAAGAACAAAGCATTAACTAGTAAAAGGACTTGAAAAATCTTCAACAATTTACAGAATGGAGGACATAACTATATTCATGTTTTATAGCTTAATTACTTCTCCGCTGATGAGGTTTTTCAAGTAATCCCATATATAAAAAGCTTTGGATCAATAAAGAGAAGTCATCAATACAGACTTCATACCTTCACTTCCCCCTACCATCATTTATTTTAACTTTTCCTTAATTTTTTTCTCTCATTTCTCTTTATGTAATAGCACTTTCCTATATCTCCAATCTGTACTTACATAACAAAACCTTAAGTCTCAGCTACAAACGTTCACGTGTTACTTATGTACTAGACATTGTCAAAGTCTTTTGTCAAAAGAACTCTCCCACGTCTCATCTCATGGTGAGACATCAGAAGTCGCTTATTGGTTAGTCAAATCACTAATCTCCACATTCTCATTGAACTTATTTATACAACCTAGTGTAGGGTCATATCTCCATCAGGTGGTCTCAGATGGAGCTGCTTTTTCATTAACGTTTAGTAAAGGCGTTGAATGTCCCACAAGTGACATCTAGGGATTGGACAGATCCCATAAAGAGGACTTTCTTTCTAGTTAAGAATCACTCATTAAAAATCAAGTCAACGTTGAAAGTTTCCACCATCATCAACAGTGAACTTCATGAAACTTTCAATCAATATTTTCAATTTTCAAGGAAACATTGCAAATATCTCAGCTTCCTCGCCTTACTAATATACAAATTTCCCAAAGATTACATTATCTGCGGATCAAAATTGAAGGATGTGATAATTTCATTACAGAAGCATCCAACTTGACTGTTCCACCAAAAATTTATATTAAATTCCAGAAATTCATTGTGTGTTGACAAGGAATAATACTGGCGCTCTTGAAATTCTAAACCCCTGAATAATATTTACGGGTAATCAAAACTTTCCTCCACTGAAACATAAATGATATATAAATAAAAATAGAACCCAGTTGTTCCACAGAAATTCGGAAACTTAGTTTCACCATCCTAATGATTAACCATCATAACAAGTAATACCGATTAGAGCTTAATCATAAAATGCTTGTTAGAAACTTCAAAATACAAAAAGAAAAATAGGAAAAATATCAGAAAATACTCCAGAAGTAAATCATACTCCACGAAATTAGTTGGAAAAAGTCAATAACAGGCTATAGATAATAAATGTGAACTGTACACAACAATTTCAAAGGTCTTTCACGATAGCATTTTTTCCGACCAAATGAAGAAAAAATGTCATTTAAAAAATTGAACAAATCTTTTGACGACAAAATGGTAATTAATTACAATATTTCACCAGTCTCAAAGATCATTGAGACATTTGCACACCCAAGAAAACCAAACCCTCGAGCTAATAAAGTTATGCATCACTGTCTCTGTGAGATGAAGCTTGTCCACCAATATGGAGGATCGAATACCCCTAAAATGTCAAGAAGGATGTTCTGAATACGTCCAAACGACAGAATTCGTCTTCAACTACCAGGCAACGTAAAACATGCCAGCAGAAAGATTGAGTGGACATGAGAACTCTGATAAACTATGCTGGCAGCTCTCCATCTAGCTAGTCGTATATTGATGTGGGTATGCTATATAACAAGTCTCATGCGCTAAAAATTGGGAACATCCAAAAGGCATCAAGACTTCACTTACTATTAAGAAGCACTTACATATCCACTAACCATCCATTCAACTTGATTGCTATCTTACTAGAGATATTCTGCCACCACTCAAGTAAGATCACAACTTATAAACCTTATCTTAAGCATCAATAGCTCAACAGAGACAACTAAGTGGACGATCAACCAGCATGAAACTGAATCCAAGGAACTGTTGCCAACAAGTGGAGAAAGTAGGTATATATTTCAAGAGCTTATATCCAGTTTCTCCATACATAGATCTCCAGAAGCATAGTTGCCCCAAGCCAACCTCACATTCCCCCACCATACGATCACCATATACAGATCTCCAATCAGCACATTTATAGTTGAACCCCACTCAATACATCAATTCACTGTTACTCAATTGCATGAGAAAACAGCTGATTAATATAATATCCACAAGCCATATACATGCTTTAAGAATATTAATGTTTCAATGACACTCGTCTGGCATCATAAGACAAGGAGACAAATTTTGCCAGTCCCCCTCACACCAAAAATATCCCCAAACACCAAAATGTATCTGGAATCATTTATCAACAATTAGTGTCCATCCTTGGAATTAATTGCAAGGGATTTGCAGTGGAGCCTCACGTCATTGGAGCAGAAAAGCAAGAAATTATAGCGTTATCAACTGCAAGGAATTTGCAGCGGAACATCGTGTAATTGGAGCAGAATGTTTGATGATCAAATAAATTCCACAAAGCAAGAAATTATAGTGTTCTGCCAAAAATGACAAAATACAATATCCTATATTTGCTTGTCCAATTCAAAGGCTGAAGCATAAGACGCTGCAACAGTGGCAGGTCAATCTAATGATTCTTGAAGGGAACACCAGATATCGAATCAAATCTGTACACCAGTCATCCAGATTGAACAAAAACGTGCCTGCAATACGATTTGTGATTCAGATTCTTGATATTGGTGAGACTAAGTAGCTATCCACTAAATATGTATCCTATATGTGGCTAGGACACTAGTGATTGCCCAAATTCTCCAAAATTAAAGTGTCGCGGAGCTACAAAAGATGTTTACAACCAGGAATTAAATTATTTTCCCATATCCACCAGTACTAAGACATGATTTAAGAAGTGTGAAGAACCTTTTACTATTAATAACTACTAATTTACAAGCTACTAGTTAGAAAATCTAATCTTAGGAAATTTGTTGATGAAAGCAATTATCAGAAAAAAGGAGCCAGGGTGGGGTGGGGTGGGGGTGGGGGGAGAGAGAGAGAGAGAGANTAATAACTACTAATTTACAAGCTACTAGTTAGAAAATCTAATCTTAGGAAATTTGTTGATGAAAGCAATTTTCAGAAAAAAGGAGCCAGGGTGGGGTGGGGTGGGGTGGGGGTGGGGGGGGAGAGAGAGAGAGAGAGAGAGAGAGAGACCTAACCATCAAGATATCTCAACTGCAAGTTCTACCCCTCACTCCACAGGCTTCGCTAACTCATTTTCGTTTTAAATGCAAAAGAAGATGAACGAAAAATGATATGCCTTCATGATCCCCAAATACAGGATCGAGGAGCTCGAAAAGGCCCTAAGTTTGGACTATTAAATTGATATATATAGATTCTTACATATCAAAGGTCAAATCCTCCATTAGTACAAGCCACCAGCAACCTCTGCCTGCATTGTCAAACATCTAAACCTATTTGTTCTGAAGTTAAGGAAAAGTACTAGCACAAATGGTGTCTGCGCTTCAGACCTAGGGAAGAAATCATGAACAAAAACAAAAATTGATCATGGCATGAGCTGAGCAAATATGCGGAGAGAGATAGAGACAACAAGCAAATTTTTTTTACAAAGATCAAAATGAGGTTTCAACTTTGGGGTGCACATAAGCATGACCATGCTCTTCATCTGTTGACTCGGTGACAAGTTCCCTGAGTTGTCACAACTCCTTTGAGACTCTAAACTGATCTAAGGTGGAGTCAAGCCGAATCCATTCAATTTTTAAAACCATGGTAGTAGGGTGGTGTTTAGGTCAAAAATTGCACAAAATTACAAATAAAACCAGGTGCCTGTGCAAACCAAACATTTATCAACTAGTTAATGTGCCTTATTTTTCAAAATATAAGGAGTTTTTGAATTGGGGGGGGAGGGTTAAATTTTCCTTAGAGCAACACAGGGTGGTAAAATTGGCTTTAACCTAATAACAGAAACTGAGTTAATGTTTGTGAAAATTTAAAAGAAACTACAGTGAGAAAACATCGTGAAAATTTAATGTTTGTAAATTTCCTTTGACCCACTAACAGAGGGTAAATCTACCTTCAATGACCCATACCGTCACCTTTAACTGTTCAATTAGTGATTCAAATGATCAAGAAACTATGGTGAGAAATGGAGGTACGAGCAAATTAGTTTGCATTTTTAGAAGAAATCTTGTATTAGTTCAGAAAGCTGATCTGCACTTACATATTATTACTCAACAAATACAAATAATCAATTGAGACTTAATTCAGGAAAATCCTTTAACTCATTTGTTCCAAAAAAAAAATAAGAAAGCTAAAAAAAAAAAAAAAAGCTACACAAAAAAAAATGTATTTCACGGGAGCAAATACATATGCGGTTCGCCATAAACAACGCAGGTCATTTATAGAAGGAATAAAATACCAACAAATAGAATAGTGACGGAACATCTCCGCCAATACCGGTAAAATCATGATGCAGTTCAAATTAATGGATAAACACGGAAAACAACAATTGCTGAACCACTATAAAAAAAAAACGAAAATCGGATGTAAGCATCGAAGAAATACAAATTCATGATCATAAATTAAATAAATAAAAAAATGGGCACAAAATTTAAATATTCGACAAAAATCAGGCTAACAACTTCCAATCAGAAAAAGGAAGTTTAAGCAAGCCAG
>CAIGRN010075214.1:0-12313 GCA_903798345.1 Fraxinus anomala
GTTATTATGGAGTATTTAGTAATGGTGTCTTCATGTACCATTTGCACTGCACACACTATAATATTGTTAGTGGAACTCAACTGCGTATGTGAGATTTGGATTGAAATCACATGTTAGTAAGGTGACTTTGAACATGAATTGACCATATTTATTAGACCTAGATTAAGTTTATCCCCGATAATACAAAACTCAATATCTTATGTTCTTTTCCGGAACCTATTTGACTCAAGCAATTAAGCTTACGAGGTTACTCATAACTTGGTGTTTATGATCACCTGACTTGGGTTAAACGGTCTAAAGCTCGCTACATGGGTCACTTTAGTCGCTTAATGGAGAAGAGACTGCACTTAAGATGTGAAAAATAATAATTAGTTTAAAATATTGAAAGATTGATAATAAAATATACTCAAAGTTAGGAAGATAAAATAAAATATACATACAAAATGAATTTTACTTTATAGGTTATAATGACTTTCATAAGTAAAAGAATACAGTTATTGACAATGATGTTTAGTATATCATTTGTCACAAAATTAAGATTTGGAGTCCTAGTTACAAAGGATTAGTGACACTTTAGACATATGGGTCACTTATACAATTTACTCCATGTTAACTTGAACTAAGTATGTGGAAATGTTTACTGTATATTGATTATACTTGTGTATGCTAACAACAACATTTTTGGGTTATTATTTGTTAATATTTAAAAAAAAATTATTATCGGTCCCTTCGTCATTTGTGACAAAAAGGAGAAAGAGTGATGTAGAGGTTTTGAATGGGAGAATTTTTTTTTTTTTTTTCATAGGTGAAGTAGATTGATAGGGGAGATTTATTAATTGCATTGCATTACATGCCATATCTACCTAACTGCTTGAGTTTTTTTATGTTTTTGTGATGCTAATGTTTTTGTTGGTGTTTGAATTAACATTAGTGTTGATTCTCAATCCAGCTAGTGTTAGTATCATGTGTTTAATAATTTTATTATTTCATGTATAATGTACTTTTACACTGGATATTTGAGCTGTGAATTTCAAGAAACATGTTTAACAAGGAATGTAAGAGACATCAGTTTGATGAAACTTGGGTAGTTTAGATTTTATTTTTAGTTTTTCTTGACTTATTGTATAATTTTATCACAGAATGCTTAGGTTTTTAGTGTTAGCGATTCTGTGATAAAATGACTAATTTGTAACGTATTGAAAAAGTCAAGGACCTAGGGTCCAATTTGTACAAATTGGGTTATGAGATCTAGAGTTCGAGCATGAAAATAGGAGAAAAACGATGCCGCATTTTCGCTAGCTTCTCGTTCAGTTGGCGCTCGAGTGGCAAAAACAAATTGCCTATCGCCAGCTTCACGCTCGAACAAAAGATTGATTCGAAAAATCCTAATTTGTTGTTTTGAAGTATTTTTTCCTACCCATTCAATCTAATAACCCTCTCTTATAAATACCCCAAGTCCATGCATGAATTGCGGTATGGTTGTTCATTGTTATTATTCTCTATACACATTCATATTATCCTTTGAAGATCCAAGACCATATTCATACATTGATTCCATCTTTTTTTCTTGAGATTATACAACCACATATTTGGGAAAAATATCAAACATATTGAATCTGAAACACTACCTACTTTCTATTGGTCATAGGAAGGTACTCTCTCAGTTGGATTTCAGAAGTTTCTGGAAGTTGAGAGATGTTGAACTACAAGCGCAAGAAGAACAAAAGGCCTTGGAGCAGGTTCTTGGAATTCCGATGAGAAGAGACAATTGCAGTATATCTTGGAGCAGACCTTGAAGTTAGCAGGAAATAGATCGGGAAGTCTAGTGAAGTTGGCTAGATAGCATCTGACTGTAACTCACTCTGTATTATCTATAGTAGAGGTAACTGGCTTGGTCCCGAAGTTTTTACCCAGTTGGGGTTCCTCCGTCATCATATTGGTGTTTATTATTGCTTTCCTTAGTACTGCGGTATTCAAACATAAGATAATTGGACTTAGATGCTTAATCATATAGAAATAATTAAAAGTGACTTGTTGCTTTTGATTGATTAAGTCCGGACGTACGGTCAAAACTAAAAAGGGATAAGTGACAATCATTAGATAAATTAAAAGCCATTAAATTGGTAATCTGTGAACTGTTAAGTGGTATCTAGTGCGACACCCATTTTTTAGCTCCAATCCAGCTTTATTTTGTTCTTCCTTCCGATTTCAGCTTTCTTCTTCTTTAGTTTATCTATAATCTTCTTATTCTTTGTTCTCCTTTCTTCTTTTTATCTACTTTTACTTGAAGTATATGAAAGCAAATTCAAAGAACAATCCCTTACATTTCTACATTTTTATATTGGTAAGATATTGTTATCACTTTTATTTAGTTTTTGATCTTGTATTATTTTTATTTGTATATATATTCATTGTCATTTCTATTTAGTTAAATGTTTAAACGATTTTTCTCACTTTAAATTATAGAAAGTCGTTTTAAATTACTTCGATTGATTATTTGCTAACATTCTAAAATCTTATTATTACAATTATAAATAGGGACTTAACAACATGGATTGCTATATGTTATTTTCATGACTTTGCGAATAATGATCAAGAAAATGGAAATGGAAACGAAGTGAGAGTTATGAAATGGTGAAAGGAGTTTCAAATGCTTCAGATACTTCATATCACGATTAATATTGTGAAGCGCTGGATCTTTGTAAAGTTGATTCATCTTTGCATGAAATTGAGATGGAATTTATTCTCCCTGAAAATGGACAATTTTCAGTTCCAATCAAAATTACTCAAGACATTCAAGTGCGATGGTTGCTATCTCTTAACAAAAAGATTCACATTATCCCATTTGTGTAATCTTTGTGAACAAATGTCAAGTTGAGCATCCACAAGAAGATAATAATTCATTTCATGAAGTGAAAAACGATGTAGTTGAATTGTAAAATGCAAAATGAAGGTGATAATCTTCATTTTGAAATGCAAATGTATGATAATAATGAATTGGATCGGATTGAGAATGTTGATTGATATGAGTTGTAGATAGCCCAAGATAATAATGTTGATATTCTCTCTAAAAATTGGAACAATATTGCTTTCTCTACACATGAACCCAGATGCTCGAATGTAACAGAGAAGAAAACATGTTTACAAATTAGCACCTTATCGCTTCAACTCTTACGTTACATATGATTCTCGAGGATGCAGATTTAGATGATTATCAAATTTTCAACATAAAAAAGATTTTATAATGGAAGTCCACATGTTTGCAATAATGTACAACTTTGAATATAGAGTGAAGAAATCAAGTAAGGAAGTCTATACAATTGGTCGCACAAATGAAAATTACAAATAGCATTTGTGAGCAACTAAATTCAAAAATTATGATTATTTTCAAGTTCACAAATATGCACGTGAATACTCTTGCTCTGTAAGTATTCATTGAAATGCAAAATCATGGGTTGTTGGAAGACGTGTAATGCCTAAGTTTCAAAATTTCAACACTATATATAGACCTTTAGACGTTAATGATATGCGTCACGAATTCACGGTAAACACGAGTTATTAGAGGGTAAGAAAGTCACGTGAATGTACTTTGGAAGTTTTAAGAGGTTCCTCTGAAGATAGTTATGCTAAATTAGGCTTATATTCTCATAATTTAGCTACAACTAATCTTGACACGACATTGTCTTTAGAGATTGACAGTGACAACCACTTCAAGTACTTTTTTATAGTCATGAGACCTTGTATTCACAGATTTCACTCTTCAATGCAAAAAGTAGTTATCGTTGATGGAACATTTCTGATTGAGAAATATAAAAGCACGATGATTGTTGCCACTTGTAAAGATACAAATATTCAGATTTATCCTCTTGTTTGAAGCATAGTTATTCCAAGAATGATGCATCGTCGTCTACTTGGTTTTTTAACGAAGTTGAAAGAAGTAATAGGGAATATTGAAGATGTTGTTGTGATACTTGAGCAACATCAAAGTATTATCAATGATGTTCAAGCTGCCTATCAAAATGCATCATTACATTTGCAACTTAAGGATTGTAACTCGAAAAATCGAGATTTTCCCACTTTTTAAGAAAGCAGCATATGCATATACTTTGGAAGAGTTTGGAAATAATATGAACAAAATTAAGAGATTGATACTAAAGCTCGTGATTATTTAGTTAAAGAAGTTTTCAAGGTTGGGCCATGTCACATTTTCAGGAGAACTATTATAATATCACGATCTCAAAAATTGCAAATCACTGAATTTGATCTTTTAAAAAGGTCGACAAACTAATACTTGCATTGATTGATTGTATTAAGAAGAAGTTGTCAAATTGGTTTTATGAAAGGTGTGTGAATGCACATAGCTGTACAAGTTCTTCAAAGCTAATAATTGAAGGGAAATTGCGCAAGTGTTGATAAAATCAAGAAGTTTGTTGTCGAGCCGATCGGTCAATTCAAGTATAAGCTTATTTTAGTGCACGTTTGGCTAAGCTAAACGTTACTTTTTAAGTGAAAAAATTACATGTAAGTAAACATTTTAATGCTTATCCAAACACGATATAACGGTTTCTGCACTTTCTTCTGCCTTTGTACCATAATAAAATAACAAAATAGCTGCTAAACTGCTTGCACGCACAGGCACAAGCACCGATGGCCATTTCCGTTACACAAGCACCCACATGGGAAGAAATTGACCGCGCTGAAAGGTAAAAAATTCACCCTCTCAGTTCTTCAATCTTATTATAGTATGCTATAAAAATTTAACTGTTCTTTCTTTTTCTCTTGTGAATTTATGTACGTATCGGCAGTTATCTTGTGTGCTGTATGTTCGATGAATCGGCGTCCTTGTCGTCCTCTATTCTATCGAGATTGCTTGAAAATTGTGATTATAAAAGAAACGGAAACCAATTTCCGGAGAATTACGAAAATGAATGGGATGATATGTTGGAATCAGCGGGCATGGTTTTGGTTCAATCCATGAAACAGCTCCAAAGGTAAAGAGTAAAGTTTTTAATTCCTCACGAATTGGAATTTTTAGATTTTACTTTGCATTTTTTGGGCTAGAGATTTTCTTGAATTTTCAATTTTGTTTTCTAATATGCAGGACATCTGAGATTTTCAAGGAGCTTAACTTGTTATTTGGCTCCGTAGCTGCCATTCCTGTACAAGTTTTCCTCGCCGGGTATTGGTTTTTCTTTTTTGATTGAGTAGTTCGGTTCCATTAATTATATGTTGTTTAGTGCTTAACATTTAGATCAGTATAAGGCTTCACTTATTATATATATATATTTTTTTTTCCTTAATAGGATTACCTGAATGTACGTGCTAAGAAGATTTTACCATATTGCATTGAAATCCCCTTTTTCGTATGATTGCTAAGGGGGTACAGAGTCTTTCATTTAAAAAATCACAGTTTTTTCTTAAGTAGTGTTAATTTAATGCCAGACACTTTCTCAATAGCTTTCTTTGGATTCTTATAATAGGCTTAGTGGAAAATGGGAAGATATGTACGAATATTCGTATGATTCCTTTGAATGCACAGAAATCAGATTTGAAGGCTTGTTTGGCACAGATTTTTTAAAAATCATTTTTCTCCAATATCATTTTCAACCACACATTTTATGGAAACCACAACTTATTCCCACTTTTTTAACCACGCATTCTCCAAACAAATCATTTTTCACTTGAAAATTTGTGCCAAACAAGCTTTAAGTAGATGACGGAGCCTGGATATGTTAGTAATTGGAAGCTGTATGAAGTCAAGAATATGGTTGATTGTTATTGTGCTCTTGTGCTGTTTGTCTGCCAAATCGGTGCTATTGCACTTTGAAAGCGATTGTCGCATTCATGCATAGTGATTTTTGCACTGTCATTTACAGTACCAATATCAAATGTAGAAGTGCAAGTACTCTTTGTCACATATTTGTGGTGGAGTGCTGGAGAGGCTACAATAGTAGCAGGAGAAGGTCTGGTTGCAAGACCCTTGACGGTCAAGAATTCGACAAATGATAGCATCATTTTAGGGTGTGTTTGAGCCATATTATTTTGAAAGAATGTATTTTGGAATAGTAGTTTGATGGAGAATGTGTGGTTGAAAAAGAAGGAAAAGTTATTGATGTGATGAAAAATATTATTTTATTGAAGAATGTGTGGTTGAAAATGAGTAGAAGAATAAGAATAAAAATTTTAATGTGGCTCAAACATGGGCTTAGTACCTAATTGAACTAATTAGTAGCTGAAGAAATACATATTTAATCTNATGTGGCTCAAACATGGGCTTAGTACCTAATTGAACTAATTAGTAGCTGAAGAAATACATATTTAATCTTTTGATAGAGCTTTGTATTTGCCGAAAAGTCTCTATTGGTATCTTTTTAACCAACAGAGAATGTAAGGCCCTGTTTGATAGGCAAGTTTTCCATGGAAGATGGAAAACTTTTCCCATTTTCCACTTTTTAGAGCGTTTGATAGGAAATATTTTTCAGGTAATTGGATTTCCACATTTTCTTGGTTTGCCATATTTTCTTGCTTTTTGAGGTAAATCAATTCCCACCACTTTGGTGAGAATTGGTTTTCTAGGCAGCCTTTTTTTTTTGGCAATGGAAACAAATTATATCCACAATTGTAACAAATTATATCTCTTTAATGGACAATTTTCATGAAAAATAAAATTAAACGAATACCAAAAGATCCAAAATTTCAATATTTTTTCGATGAAAATTATACCAATCAAACACAATTAATTGACAATTCTTAGTAAAACAAGTTCTAGGTAACTCAATTCCATATAATTCATTTTCTTTCTAGCCAAATTCCATTCTTGCAATCAAACGGACCCTAAATGTAAAACATATAAAAAATTTATTTGCAGAAAGTTTCCATGGTGAAGATTAACATGAAATGGAGAAAGGAAGTGTACTTCAGAAAGCTACGAGTTCCAGTATTGAATTATCAAAAGAAAAAAAATCAATATCTTGTTTGTTTAGTAAAATGTGAAGTGGGACTGTTTCTATAAAGACCTTTTTCATATTAGATTGAATGTGTACATGAGGGGGAGATCGGGCCATACTCTGAAGTTTTACTCTTTTATCTTGTGCATTGGACCATATATTATGTTTGTTACCTGTATTCGTGGTGCTCAAATGATGTTTTTTTGTTTAATGTCATTGGGTCTTGGAATTTGCTTTTTGTGTGCATGAGTTGGTGGCAAATTTTTATATAATTCACTTGGTCTTTAGCTTTGCATGGACCACCACTGTAGGGTATTGATTGTGTAGCCATCATGTGTACCTTTATCTACAGCTTCTCATGACCATGGTGTGAAGGTGACATGTCTATTTTACTCTCTTTTACGTTGCCACGAGGAACTTATAGCTGTGTTGTTTTCTTCTTTTACTTCTAAATCTTTAGTCTTCGCTTTGTTTCGCTCTTAAGTCTGATGTTTGAATAAAGCAAACAAAAATGCTATGGATCTTTTTATTCTTGCACTTTTGATTATGGTGATCAAAAACTAAAGATGAGTGTCATGACTCTTCTGGTTGAATATATATTCTTCAGGGTGTGTTTTCATATGTCAGAAGGCCATTTGACTGTTGCTCAAGGCTTTCTTGAGGAATTTCTTAACAATTGGAAATATGTGGATCAGCGGTATTATCTTCTCTTGAACGCAGAAGCTAATGCATCCGACGTAAAAGGATCTTGTTATAGGTTTTCTATAGGAGTTGATGAGTATTTGGAAGCTGTTGAGCTTTATGTGATGTCACTGCTTGCAATGACTATAAAAGACATAGATCTTGCTATTTCTTGGGTGGACAAAGCCATGTTACCTGAGGAGAGGCGTCAGGTAAGTTAATGACTGTGTTTTCTTAATTCAGTTTCACCATAGTTAGGAATATTACAAGTTCTGATTATGGATTACTGGAATTTGAAATTTTCATCAGAGTTCTGTGTAAATTAATTACTCTTTTGCACTACTTTTTGGCACCCTTTATACAGTTATCTCTAAAATGACAGTGTTCCCATCCTTACCATTATACCATGATAAAGAATATAATTATGCTGTTTGCCAATAGACTCCAATTTAGGATGGAGGTTTGCCATGTAGAAACACTAGAATCAGGAATTTTGTTTTAGCAATCAATTCATAGACATGAGATGGACTCAAGCACAATGATTTATGTTGCTTATGTCGGTCGTTGTTGAAGAGACTAAACCCTGTGAGGTCGTGACAGAAAAGCAAGATAGGTAACTTGACTGAAAATATTTACAATTCATAGTTGGTTTAGACTTCATCTCATTGCAATTCACACCTACAAAATTTATTGACATTTTGAAGATCCTGTTTAGTTTTTTGACTGCAGTTGACAATTCACTGGTAATTATTTCCGATGAGACCTATTCTTGGTCGAAGTATCTTCTATAAATGTTTGTTATGGTTCCTAAATTCATCTGTGATTTATTAATTTGATCTTCTACTCCTTTCATGTTACCAAATTATCTGATTTCAAGAGATGTGTCACCTCTCTGTAATTAACTCCCTTTCTAATGGACACTCCATAAATCTTCCACATTACCTACATATAATAGCACACATGGCCACACAAATGTTTGTATACGAATTGGAAAAGGAAATATCCCTTCTTTTTACTAAATGAGTTCATTCATTTTGACTAATTTATGGCATATTTTCTCATAATACTTTTCACTTCACCTTCTTGGAGTTCGTTCTCTGGGAACTCTGTTTAAATTTTTCGAGTGGTTTCTTTCCAGTCTTCTTTTATGATTGCTGTGATCTACTAAATGCTCATACAAATTTCATCATCTTTTACAAAAAGCATTTTAGTTCAGTAAACAATCAAACCGACTTCCTATAAAATTAAGATGAAGATGCGAAGAATCTCCTCTACATGCATGCGGTAATTTTGGATCGTAAAGAGAAAGATGTAGTGCAGTGGAAGTGAGTGGTTCAAAAAGAGAGATCACAGATTACCAAGTTGAGGATTTTATTGGAAGTCAAAGGTCAACATTGCATCTGAAGATTGGTTCGCATGATACTCCTGAGCTTTCATGTTATGATCACTTCTTCATGGATGTAGAAAATGCCTTTGCTCTTAGCCCAGTAGTGCATAGCATATGATGTCCTTTCATGCATTTGCACGCTTTTCTTTCTTCTGGTATGAACATTCTCAATGTGATGAAGAAGTCTGCACTGTGTTTGTGTGTGTATTATGTATGTCACGCGGATGATGTGTAAATTATAACTTGAATGCATTATAAAAGATTATGCATTGACTGACATTGGTTAATTTCTTCTATTTGGCTTTTAGGAACTCTTGAGGCGGTTACATTCGATGAATTCTTCCAAGGTCAACAGTTCATCACAAGCTTCTATGTCACCTCAGCAGACAGATGAATATAAAACAAATTCTGATCCCTTTGGAGAACAAAAACAGTATAATGGATGTCTGAAAGATTTTGAATCTGGACATCTAGCTGGTGGAGGGAATACTACAAAACAGGCAATTCTGAAATTGTCTAGACATAGAGTTCCATACTTTTGGTGGTTCCCTTCCATCAATCTGAAATTTGGCAATTATCGATTGGTTGTACCTAGTGGGAAAGTCTTCCTATCTTGCTTATTGTTGCTTATGTATTATTTTATGAGGAAGAAGCAAGCTTCTTTAAAGAGGTAAGATATAATTCTCTTGTTGGTTCATGTGCAAGCAATTAATGTTTAAAATGAACAGGGATGGCTCCTCTTGTTCTAAATTTCCATGGCTCATAGCTAGTCCGCTATAGTCTTCTGGAGGATATATCTGTGATCCCTCTTCCTGCAGGAATTGCATAATATGTGAAGTGTAAAACTAAGAATTATTATGATCTGAGGAATATTTATGAAAAGTAAACTGAGTAATCTTTTTTAAATACACACGGTAAAGGTAAATGTCATTAATTGCATCCATTATTGCAGCCATGACATTGTTGCATATTATGGGTCAGAAAATTATGAATTTGATATAAGATATCTTTCGTTTTCCCTGTCAAGCGCATTATCACAATCTGCATTTGTTTGTACTTGCCTTTGCTGAGCACAATTAATATGGAGGGACTAGTTATGCATGTTCTTAGTCCACAAGACACCCGACTGACGGTTCCATATAAATACTTTCTGTTGAATCCTTTGAGTGCGTGTTATATTGGAGTGGAAGTAAATACTAGGATTTTTGTGGGCAATGATATTTATAATGTTGAAGTAATCCCGTTAATACACATAAGAAAACTTTTTAACGTCTAGTTGGTTTAGATTATTATCTTATTCATTGAGTTTAATATCAACCATTTTGTTCTAAGAGCCCGTTTGGCATAGCTTTTGAGAAGTGAAAAGGAGCTTTTGAGACCCAGAAGCTTCTTTTGGACCCATTTGGTTAATTTTATGAAAATGTTTCTTCTAATTAGAAGAAATTTTAGGGGAAACTGGTCTAATGTGATTTCTTCTAAAAGCACTTTTGGAATAAGAAGTTGTTTTAAAAATTAGTTTTCAAATAAAAATTAAGGTAACTTCCTCTAGAAGCAAAAACAAAAGCAAAAGTCATGCCAAATGGTCCTTAATCTTGTACTGATCCATCTATATTTAAAAAGTGAATGCAAAAGAATGGTATGGTGAAAAGAGCTGGTGGACCCCAAAACTTTTGGGGTGCTTAATCTACAGTCTAGCGTTTTTAGAACAACTACGTTCCAATTTTTAGCGTCTTATTAGTTCATAATGGTAATTTAGAAATGCTTTTACTGCACATTTAAACCCTGTAATGTATATGAAATGTATGTGAGGAGTTGAGCAAGATTTTGGCTTATGAATGCACTAATAAAATAAGTACTAGTTCAGCATGTTGCTACCTTTAAAATATCAGTGGATGATGGACTCAGGTATATGCCTCTAGAATGTGTATTCTATCGTTCAAATAATTGTGTGGGTTTTGAAAGTTTATTTAGTCAGTCGATACAGGTTGATGAAGGATGAGTAGGATTTATTATTTGACATCCCTAAAATAAACATCTGTAGCCACTACCGTTCTTTGAGGAATTTCAATTGTGTTATCAGGAAACTATCTAAAACTGTTGCCATCTAATATTTATTTTCCACCTGCTCAGGGTTCTTACGAACAAAGCTGTATCCATCAAAAAGGCTCTGGTCGATTTGTGGCAACTTGCATTCTCATACCAAGTGAACCCTCTAGCTGCTGTTCAACCCCTCCCTACTGCAACTCGTGGAAGCTACTGATGGTGCATTCTTCTACTTTTGTCTAACTAATCGAGCTATTATGAGATTGGTTTGCTTTACCCTTTTGATTTACACCGTTTCTGCTGGCAATTGTGCGCATACAAAAAGATTATGTGGGGGTACTTCAGCACAAGGGCAGCTTGCAAGAACCATGTATTGTTGTATATGGAGTTTTGAGAGTTTTGCAGCCTAAATACTGTACCGCATAAATTGGGTTAATACTGTCACGGGTAGATACTCAAATGCCCATTGCGCGTAAGCATTTCTGAGTCATTATATTATATACAATGACATCTCTCATCGAACTACAGATGTAACTGCATGCAAATAAAAGTTTAGAATCCTTCTGACATTATTTTTCCAGATTGAGATATGCAACCTGAGTTTTTGCTGAGGGCTTGAAAGTTTGTACTGCTTGCTCTTTCGTGAAGAGAGAAACGATCTATTTCCTTGTATTTGTTCCTTGAACAAGTGAAGGCCCATTTCGAAGTCAAACGAGTGCATTTCAGAGTCTGAAACTAGGAAATTTTCGTTTCACCGTGAGCAGTCTAACAGCTTCGAATTATGATATAATGATTGTCATTAAGGGTGTCTTTTAGCCACATTATTTTGGAAGAATTTATTTTGGAATAGTAGATTTATGGATAATGTGTGGTCGAAAAAAAGATGAAAAGTTATTGATGTGATGAAAAATATTATTTTATTGAATAATGTGTGGTTGAAAATGAGTAGAAAAATTAAAATAAAATTTTTAATGTGGCCCAAACGGCTTTAAAGTTAATAAAATTAACATAAAAATGTATAATTGTAAATTATTAATTTATATTATTAAGGGTTTGTTTGGCTCCCATTCCTTCCAAATTTTTCAATCTCATTTTCATATTTCGTGGGTCCTACGTTTGAAAATATGGTTTTTGTCTGACAACGAGGGCTACCATGTTGACTATTCAATGGAGTATTCCACATTATTGCCATCAATTCGCATTTATGCCCTTGACATTATGATTGTAAATTTCACGTAAAATGGTTCAAATGGTT
>CAIGRN010075236.1:0-21910 GCA_903798345.1 Fraxinus anomala
ATCCATTCGATATTTTCCTTGGGAGTAGTATACAATTCTTCAACGACAAGCACTGTTTGGGACAAGATAATTTGGTGGTTAAAACAGTTTTCCAAAACCTTTCAACTCCATCCATTGACTCACCCTCCTCCTTTTCCGGGCTTGGGACCGGCTGTGTTAAGACAACATGAAACACAGGCGGAGTTACACGAGTCACCTACATGTTACAAACAAGAAACTCCCACAATTCTAGCTACTCAGAAGTCATCAAAGCAAACATGATGTTGCAAGAACAATTCACCAGAACCGGACATGGATAAACAATTTGACATTTGGAAGTAGACAACAGGCAACAAACTCTGAAATCAAATACATGATCAATCCGTTTATCATCCGATGAGTTAGAAGAACATCATCTAGACACATCTAAATACCTGAACAGATGAACAAATAGAAGTCAAATATACAAAGCAACAAAATAAAACTTATAAGACAATCAAATGCATCTTTTAGCATACATAACAATAGAAGAGATGATCATTATTACCTGCATCAGATTCTATAGATCTTCACCAGAGGGATCCACAAGTTTGGAAAATTAATAATTTAAATTAAAAAAAACGTAAACAAGTTTGCAAGAGAAGATTTTCACACGATTTATGCTTCTCTTTTATATTTCTCATTATCTTTTATAGGGAGAAGCATTCATCCTCATTTCAATCCATTTCAATTATTTATCTGCTGTTACTAAACATTACATAAACCTTGCTTGGCAACATTGGATCGTTGTAACCATTTATCTCAATCAATCACTGCAGGAGCTCTAATTTACAAGTGTAACATCATAGATATACCTCAGTCATCTCGGCAATTCACATAAGTTGTCATAACATTTAATGACGAGGAAGAAAATGCAAAATAGAGGGATGTATTAGCAAATTGATTTCATCTAAAATGTCATCCAATCCAGTTTCACTTGGTTTCCCAAGAAAAATTAATCTACACGTCTACAGATCCAGGGCAATACTTTTTCTTTTGGTAAATCATATAACTAGCACTTCCAAGCTTCATGATCTAGATCCAACCAGAGGAATACAACATTTCCTTTTGTTTTTTCTTTGTCATATTGATAAATATCACCAATGCAGTACAGATTCTACAGGCATATACTCATGTCACTTCGAATCCATAACATACTTGGAAACCAAACAGTAAAAATCTTTGTAATTAACTGACACATCAATATCCATTAATACACAATAAATAGCCTTCAATTAATAAACATGTATAGCAAATACATGGTTTCTGCAGGGTGCAAGGGCTATACTTGGGAATGGGTTGCACAAATCTTCAGTGAATAGTGCTAGTGAACCAAGATTCAAAATATGATTATTAAGATAAACTAGGAAAATTTAGTGCGACAGGAAATAGTAGTGATCACCAGCAAAATAATAATAGGTATGCAAAAGAGACCAGATCAATAGGTAAACAGGTTTTGCTGTTGGATTTAAACACATTCCTAATTTGACAGGTCAAATCCTCTCGCAGTTTGGGGTCAGGGCTTCCCTGGATGATCATTAAGGCATGAATCTAGGAAGTATTCCTTGCTGCTGTTAACAACCAGGTTACATGACCAGCACATGGACACGTGTAGTCCTCAATTACCATATGAAAGCTTTTGGCATACAATCAAAGATGTTATATTTACATACCAATACGCAGAGTGCAAATGCGCAAATCCAAGAGCACATGATCATCCAGAGAACCTCAGTATTGAAAAGAGAGATGGCACATTAAACCACATAGTGAAAAAAAGAAGGAATTGAGGAATTAATTTGGAGGAGAGAAGATGTTAACTGACAACATTATCACAGGGACATCGATAATTAATTTGAAGGAGAGAAGATGTTAACTGACAACATTATCACAGGGACATCGATTTTACTCCAGGATGTTCCACAATAAATACCAACAGGACGACTTAAGCCACACTTTGTGCACAGAAGGATGACCATATCTAGTTGCCAATTGAATTCCTTAGTACATGTACATGTCAAAGTCCAGAAAATTAACCATTAGTGAGCTGGGAACCAGAAACAATATAACCTTAATGCATGAGCATCTTGAAACTTAGCATATTACAATTAGCCAAGCATTGTAACATTAACCAGTACCTTTACAAGTTAAATGAATGTAGACAAACTTCAGTCTCCTGATATCGAGTACAGATCCAAGAAAAATATCCAGACGGCAATTGGAAAGCATGTTCAAGAATTTCAACAGAAGAAGAATCTAGCAAAATCTCTATTCCGGTGTAAAGAATTTGATGACAGACATGACTGATAGGGGATTCAAATGCAGATAATAGAAGCTGAAATAGACTGGAAATCTGGCTCCACATATTATAAATTTCTAGGACATTTTCTCTTGCCAAACTGCAAACGAAATCCACTATATCCAGCAGAAAAATGATGTCCATCTTAGACAACTAATTGCTCTTTGTACAAGATTTGTTATCCCAGAACAACTTTCTCCTCTGCATATGTGAGTTTACAAGTATTTATTGGCAGACATACCATGATGATCAACATTATTCCTTTCACTGACCAATGTGTCCTTTTAACTAAATTTTCAAATGTGAATCACTAAAGATGCCTGTGCAAGTAAGTCATGACATTGATATGTGAATAACTTGACCAATTCTGTAACACCTTGAAGCTTATGAGAACTACTGCTCTATGGTAAAATGGCCCGTCCAAATTCCAGCCATCAAACCAAATTAACCAAGTCCATCTAGGCATAATCCTTGATCAAATAATGATATCATAGAAAGTGAATGCAGTGTCTTCATGTCTAAATTGTGACAGTAGCTGGAAACAGGAACATGCTCTTTCCAAAAAACAATTCCAAGTAGGAAAAGTCAAAGACAGCTGATCACTCACAAAAATTACAAAAACGGCCAACAAATATGCTTCAAATTAATTTCTGCACAAGAACAGAGGAGGAACTGGAGATTTTTTAGATTTTCTTCGGGTTGCTAACTCAATAGAGTACTTGGCTTGTAAGTTCTGCTAGAATCTTTTACACATTTGGATTCGCAAATGTTCATGAGATCTTCTTGACTGTTAATTCATCTCAGATTGAAGATGATGTCAACAAGGTAGAGAAGTGAAAACACTAGCCGCAGTAAGGCCTGCAATCCTAACAATCCTCCCAGAGTAGGAATGTAAGTAGGATACCCAGTCCTAACTTTACATTCAAGTCAGATAACAGGAAGGGAATGGAATGAGGCGACGCCAGGAACTCCAATACTGGATTTCCACCAAGCTACTTCTACATCCAATTCATTAGGAACTCCATATTTGTAATAGAACATATGAACTATGTATGAACGGAGGAATAAAGAGAATTTTCTAATTATATCCAAATGCCTTGGGCAACACGTGCTACAATGGCGGGGACAAAGGGTTTCAAGAAAATATGCACTGCACCAACAAGGGGTAAACGCTAAAACATCATAGAACAAACACAATGAAACAAAATAAAAAAGAGAAAACTAGTGAATAAATGCAGCACGATGTAACACGAAAACTTGTACCTGTACACATAAAATGAGCACGGACAACTTCAATATATTCCTGATACCAAGAACAGATGCAACTGAAACAAATATCCAAATGATAAAAACATCAAGCTATTGGAAAGTACTTCCAAGAATCCCAACCGAAGAAATTCCAGCGAACTCCTTATATTCTGTCAATCTCGGTAGAAAAATTGTCACGACCACTTGACTTCATTAGGATATGAGAAAATAGCAGGACTACCAAGATGTTGCACGAAATACAACTCTCCAGTCACAAATACGTAGCAATATTCATCTTGCCAAACTGCAAAATGAAATTTACATCCAGCTGAAAAATGACATCCATCTTAGCTACTAAACTTGCTCTTCGTAGAAAAATTAAATGAGGAGTACATAAACCAGAACTTCTTAAAGAAAACGATTTGTGTTCAATGTGGGAAATTACCAGAAAGACTTCCTCTCGATGATTATTCATATCCATGACCAATGAGTGTGGAACAAAATTTAGCTCTATAGGATTCACAAAAGACACCTGCTTAAGTCATCGCCCTTATCCATATATTTCCGAATCTATTTGTTGCAAGTATCTCATTAAATTGAATACCTCGAAATTCTGTATTACCTTGAAGCTTATCCAAGCTACTGTTTTATGTATAAGCTGTCTCAGTTTCCGACATCAGACCAAGTGAACCAACTTCTTTCGAACATAAATATCAACTAATAACAATATAGTAAGCGATGCAGTATATTCTGAACTGAGAGCATAGTACAAAACATAAATATTTTCAATCTAAAACAAGGTAATAGTCAAAGCCACCTGATCTATCACAAAAATTTTACAAAAATGGTTCAAATTAATTTCTGCAGAAGAACGAAGGAGAGGATATGCATTGCAATATAATATGGTGCAATCACAAAAGCACATGGAACAAATAAAAAGATACTGCACAGAGAGAGAGAGAGAGCAGGCCATAACACAAACTTGTACCTGCACACATTAGACAAGCATAGGCAAACTTCTTGTACTCGTGATATCAGAACAGAACCAACTGAAACAGATCACTCTTATCGAAAAGTATGTCCAAGAATCTCCACTGAAGAACTCCATTAACTCCTCATATATTCTCCATCCCAGTAGAAAAACTGTCACAACAAACTTGACTGCTTCGGGTTATTAAGTTAGAAAGTAGAAGTGGAAACATGATGTTGCACAAAATATGGTTCCACAGATCACAGATTTCTAGAAATACTACCTCTTGTCAAACTGGGAAATGAAATAATTTCATCCAGCTGAAAAATGACATCCATCTTAGCCAACTAAGTTTGGTATTTGTAGAAAGGGGTATGCAAAAAACTTGACCTTAAAGAACAAGATCTGTGGGAGCAATATAAGAAATTAGCACCAGAACAACTTCATCTCTTGCATAGCTGAGCTCATTATTGACACACCGTCATTGGGTGGCATGCCATGATGATTAACATAATGCATAGCTACGGCCAATGTGACTTTAAATTAAAATTTATCTCAATAGGATCATAAAAAATGCGTGTGTATATCACAGTCCATATACATATATCTCCAAATTTATCCATTTCAACTATCTCATTTCATTGAAATAAATACCTTGAAGTTTATCAGAACTACTGTTCTACACAAAAAATTGGCCGTCTTCAATTCCAGGCATCAGACAAAGTAAGCCAACTCCTTAATTCTTCCTTAATTCTCCATCATTAATTACTATAACGTTGCAAGTGAAACCAGTAACTTCAAATCTGAATTCAGTGCATTGTTGAAAATAAAAACATTTTCTACCCAAACCAACTTTAAGGAATATAAGTCTAATACCACCTGCACACGTTAAATGGTGTGTTCCTGACATAAAACAGCAGATCAAACTAAAACAAATATTCTAATGATAAATATCAAGCTAGCATGTTCAAAAAATCAACCAACGAAATCTAGCTAACTTCATATACTTACTCTCCATCACAATTGGAAAAATGTCATGATGATTTTGACTACGTTGGAATATTAACATAGAACATAGCAGTATAAATAAGATGTTGTGTGAAACATGGAGTAATATTTGCATTTGTGAATCTGTGAAACGAAATCCATTTCATCCAGCTGAAAAGAGGACCATCTTAGCTAACTAAGCTTGTTGTTTGTAGAAAAATGAAGTGATAAGAGTACAGAAACCCCTTGACCTCTTACAAGATTTGTCCAACTAGAAATTACCACCATCCTGCACATATTTGTGTTCACCATTGAAGTTGTGGGCCACATACCATGATTATGAACATTATCCATATCGATGACTAATGTGTCTTTTTTTAACTAAATTTTGATTTTGTAAATATATATCATCAAAGATGCTTGTATAGGTCACAGTCCCATAGTTCATATATTTCCAAATCGGTCTCGCAAATATTCCATTAAATGATTACCTTGATCGATTCTGTATGATCTCCAAGCTTATCAAAGCTACTACTGTTCAATGAAAAATTTAGTTGTCTTGATTCCAGGCACCAAACTAGTGAATCAACTTGTTTTACACATTAGTCTCCTTCACTAATAACAATGACATAATATGTGAATACAGTACCTTCACATCTGAATTGAAAGCAAAGCAGAAAACCATAATATTTACCTGAACCAACTTAAAGGCCAAAAAACACCAAATCAGTTACCAATGTTTAAATGCATACAAACTGAGAAGAGGATTGAATGGCAGACGGAAATGCTTCACATAAAATTTCTGCAGAAGAACAGAGAAGAATGGGAAAACCAAACTACTATAAAATATGCATTGCAGCAACTACAGTGTAAACAAAAGCAACATAGACAAACAAAATGAACAAAAAGATCAATAAAATTTGAGGACGAATATAGCAGGATGTAAAATGCAAACTTGTTCCTTCAACACATCAAGTGAGCAACCATTGACAAATTTTAATTTACTCCATCAAGAACAGATCCAACTGCAACAAATATCAAGCTATTGGAAACATGTTCAAGAATCTCAACCAAAGAAAAATTCCGAACTTCTTATATATTCCCCATCACAGTAGAAAAAATGTCTAGACAAGACTGCCCCAGGATATGAACGTGGAAAATAGCAGTTGATTAGAATGTTCCATGAAATATGGTTCTATAGATCATAAATTTCCAGCAATATTTGATCTTGCCAAACTTCAGAGCATAATCCATTACATAGAGCAAAAAAATGATGTCTCTATTAGTCTAGTCGAGGATGTAAAATGCAAACTTGTACCTCGTACACATCAAATGAGCAACCGTATACAAATTTCAATGTACTCCTCATGTCAAGAACAGATCCAACTTGAACAAATATCAATATGAACGTGAAAATAGCAGCAGAAATAGGTTGTTGCACAAAATATAGCTCCATAGATCATAAATTTCCAGCAATATTTGCTCATCAAATTGTGAAATGATATCAATTACAACCAACCGGAAAATGACGCCCAGCTTAGCCAACTAAGCTTTCTTTGTAGAAAAATGAAGTGATGAAGTGTTAAGGCACAGAAACTGCATAACCTCAGACAACAAGATTTTTGTCCAACGTCTTCAATTACCAGAACAAATTCCTCATACGCATAGCTGATTGACTAATGAAGTTATTAATTGATGACATGCTAAGATGATGAACATTATTAATATCAATGATCAATGTGTCATTTGAACTAAATATTTTCTCAATATGAATAATAAAAAAATGCTTTTGTAGGTCAATATGTGATTCACATATAACCAAATCTCTTTCTCACAAATATCCCATTAAGATGAAAATGTTAAGCAATACTGTATTACCTTGAAGCTTAGTGAAACTACTGTGCAACGGAAAACTTAGCTCCCCCGATTCCAGGCATCAAACCAAGCAAACCAACTTCTTTTAGACATAATTCTCCTTCACTAATAACAATGACATAGCAAGTGAATGCAGTATTTTCACCTCTCAATAAAGAGCATTGCAGAAAACCAAAACATTTTTATATAAACCAAACTTGAAGTAAGGTAAGTAAACTACAAGCTGAGGATTGAATGGCTTACATAAATATGCATCAAATAAAATTTCTGCAGAATAATAAAGGAGAAATGGAAAAATAAAACAAAGAGAGAATATGCATTGCATGAACATATGGTGTAAGTAAACACAAAAGCGACGTACAACAAAAAAAAAAATAGGACTAAAACAAAAAAAAAAATTAGAAGATGAGTAACATGGAGCAAGATGTAAAATACAAACTTGTACCTGCACAATTCCAAATAAGCGTAGACAAATAGACAACTACAAAGTACTCTCAATATCAATAAAAAATCTAACTGAAATTTATATCCAAACATTATGATTTTGTGGTCATCATCCTAAATTACCATCGGATTACTTCCTCCGGCTGTTAACTTTCATTCATATCTGCGATAAATGCGTCTTTTTAATCAATTTTTTTTTTTTAAGTAATCAGAATTTTATTAATCAAAGGACAATACGTGGGGAATGTACTTTCAATTTAGACAACACAGAAACGACATTTTTTAATCAATATGAATCATCAAAGATGTTTGTGTAAGTCATAGTCCATGATACGTATGGTCCAAGATTCCATTAAAGAATACATGAACATGTATTAAATTAGTAAGCTATCAGTAGCAAGTTCTATGGAAAACATATCTGTCTCAGTTCTAGGAGTCAAACCAAGCGAACCAATGTCTCTTTTCTTTTCTTTCTAATAAGTACGATATTACAAGTGAATGTAGTATCTTTACATCTGGATTGAGAGCACAGAAGAAAACAGAAACATCTTCCAGATGAACCAACTTCAAGGGAGGAAAGTTAATAACCTATATTATCGGTCAAGGAAGTTTCAAAACTCAAAGCCAAGGAGAACATAAATGGTAGTAATGCTTCAAGTAAAATTTTTGCAGGAGGACAAGGCAAGAAATGGGGGGAAAAGCCAGTAAGAAAATAGCATTATAATAACCAAAGCCAAAAACATTGTAACAAGAAATTAGTGGATGAAAACACCCAGCAGAATTTAACGACACGTTAGATAAGAGTAGACAAACTTCAATTATCACCTGATATCAGATCCAACTGAACAAATATCCACATGATAAAATATCTAGCTCTTTGAAAATATGTTCAAGAATGTCAACCAAAGAAAATTTCCTGCTAACTGCTCATCTACTCGCCACAGTGGAACAAATTTCATAACATACTTGACTACATCAGGCTCTGAACTGTGGAAAATAGCAGCAGAAACGGGATGGTTGCATAAAATATGGCTCCATAGATCATAAATTTGTGGCAGTATTTGCTCTTTCCTAACTGTGAAACAAATCTGTTACATTCGGTTAAAAAATTATTGCCATCTTAGCCAACTTGCTCTTGGTATAAAAATAAAATGATAGAGAGTACAATAGCCATATGACTAAAAAACAAGATTTTCATGCAACATGAAAATTACCATCAGAATGACTTTCTCCTACCCAATTCTGAGTTAACTATTGATGTTGTTACTGCCTGACATACCATGATGATAAAATTATTCTTATTTTCCAACCAAATGTGTCTTTTTGACTAAAATTTTTCTCGATACAAATCATCAAAGTTACATGTGCAAGTCCCATCCCTTGATTCACATGTCCAAATATATTTCTTACAAATATCCCATTAAAATGAATACCTTGATGAGTTCTGAACTACCTTGAAAGTTATTAGGATTTTCGTTCTACGGGTAACTTAGCTGTCTCAAATAATCGTTTCCGGGCATCAAACCAAGCTAATCAAGTCCGTGTAAACATAGTTATTATCATTAATAACAATGATAAAATGAATGCAGTATCTTCACATCTGAAACATAAAAAGGAAACAAGAAAATTTTCAATCCACACCAACTTCAAGGAATGTACATGTCAAAAGCTACCACTACATCGTAAAAACAAACTGTGCAACATAGGAATTTACCACCAAAAAGGCCGTCTCTTGTGCACATCCATGTTCACTCTAGAAATTGTTATATGGTGACAAACCATGGTGATTAACATTACTCTTATCTCAAAGCACTCGTGTTTCTTTAATATTATTCTTGGAAAGAATCAAACCAAGCAAATCAAGTCCATGTAGACATAATTCTTGATCACTAATAAACCATGACAAACTGAATGCAGTATCTTCATATCATAATTGAGTGCATAACAGGAGACAAATACTTTCAATCCAAACCAACATTATCTTCGTATCTGATTAACATTATTCTTACCTCATACCAAATGTGTTCTTTACTAGTTCTCTTTTCTCATTATCAATCATCAAAAAATGATTATGTAAATCACTGTCTACGAGAGGCATATTTCCAAATATATTTTAAACATAGCAGACTAGGTTACTGGTAACAACTTCTGTATTACTTTGAATCTTATAAAAACTACTGCTTTAGGGAACTTAGCTATCTCAATTTCGGGCATCAACCAAGTCCTTTCAGATAAAATTGTAGACACGGGGCATCAACCAAGTCCTTTTAAGATAAAATTATAGATCATTAATAACAGTGGGATAGTTAGAAAATAATATTTATAACTCAAATGAGAGCACAGCAGGAAACAAGAAAATTTTCTGTACAAACTTTACATGATCATCTGAACCACCAAAATTTCTGCTCGAACTTACTGTGTGAAGGCAAAACCAACAGCCATGAGAGAGTGTAGAACTTAGGGAATTCCAACAATTTGTTAAACAATTTGTTTAATCGATACAATTCGTGACCATGCAAGCATATTTTGGATCAGGCATTTGCTCATATAAACTCACTAAAGAGGGTGTTTTGTTATTCTTGCACATTCCAATAAATTTACAGATCTTGATCTATTTTATATTATCTAGAAAACTACTGTCAATTACACCAATAATCCAATTGCTTTTGAAAATCTTCCAGATCAATTACGACATAGTAACATCTGAATTGATGGCTTCACAAGAACAACATACTTTTGTGTTAAAACTGACTTCAAGGGAGGAAGTAATATCACCAACTCCGACAACTTCCCGTTTTCCACCATGCAGCTTAAACACTATAAGCTATAGAGAAAGAATAAATGATCCCTAGAAATACTAAAAAGGTATTTGAGAAAAATGAGGAAGAAACAAAAGATATAAAAGAATAAAATAAATAAGACCAACAATGTGGACCAATAAAATCAAGTAAGACAATGCAAAATGGTAGTAAAGAAAAAGATATACCAGCAGCAAATTAGCAGTGTTCTAAGATCCAATAATAGTAAGAATAGTATTCCTTTTCAATATCTTCTTTACCAAATACAACAGTTACATAGTAACAATACGATCTGAATCGAGGACTTGCAAGAAACAATATTTTTTTTCCATTGAAACTGACTTCACCAGAGGAAAAGTAGAACACCTCATGTCACTAACCCCACAACTTTTCATTTCACGACCTTTAAACACTGCAAGCTATAGATAAAGATCAAATGACTTCAGTCATATAAAGTACATGAATTTAAATAAAGAAGGGCAAGAAACAAATAATACAGGATAAAAAGAACGAAAAAAACAAACAAACAAACAAACATGGACATAAGGAAAGATGTGACAGGCAAAAAGAAAATAAAAATGATGTTCCAAATTCACGAACAAATTGAGCCTAAAAAGGCAGAACGGACATTATTAAAACACAGCACTCTCAGAAGATATGGACAAGGTTTCAGGGTCTTTTCCATATCATGAATTCTCCTCTCCTCAATAATATTCAAACTTGAAGGAACTTACTTCTCTAAAAAAATTTTGATCTTGAAAAAAAAAATGACATTTTTTGGGATTTCCCTTTTGGTTGAGTAGCAACACTATAATACATCTTCGAAATCTGGAGCGAGGAGATAGTGAAAACAAGAAGTATGTGCAACAAAATCAAATTTAAAAAAAATGCAAAACTCCATGAAGCTAAGAAATCTATAGCAATGAATGAAGGTGACAAGATTGAATGTGCTATCAGCAATTGCATCAAGCAATTTTGTAAACAGAAAGAAGAATGCATAAAACAAAGGGAAATAGAGAATGGAAAGGATACAAAAAGAAGAAGTGATAAATGAAAATTAAATTATAAGTGGAAAAATGTACAGAAGAAAAGAGTATCTTAAACAAACCACAGGAAAAAAAAAACAAATTTTGATTCACACCTGCCCACTTAAACCACTAATTACACTGTTATTTCTGAATCAAGAGGACTCGGTGAATAATTTCTACTTCACATTTCTGAATCAAGAGGACTCGGTGAATAATTTCTACTTCACATTCCCAAGGATGAAGAAACTACTAAAGTAAAGGTCAATGTCAATTAAGTTCGTTGGTCCTGGTTACTACGAACTTTCCAGGCAACATTCTTTACTCCTGAAAATTTACCACCAGAAACAAATAAGCAAACTGTAGAGGTGTCACGATAATCATGTAAGTTGTTTATGATACTGTACAATAAGTCTTAATCTATATTTCTTACAGACAACCCATCAAGCAAACCTGTTTTCTACATATTCTACATTACCTTGCAATGTGAAGAAGAATTTAGGGAGAACTTAATTATCTCAACTTCCAATTTATAATGAAGTCACCGTGTAAACATTATAAACTGTATGTCTGATTGAATAAGTAGACATAATAAATCTAAACAGATTCTGCACATTAAAAAGAAGAAGAATAAAACAATCTAACCTGAGGAAAGAAAAAATCCAGGGTTTCTATAAGTTATTGCGTTGCCTAAAAAAAAAACACAAAATTTTATTTGTTCCTCTCTTTACCCCTATGAGGTCAAAAAGTAGTTAGTTAGATGCATGTATTAACATGCTAAAGGTGGCACCAGTTGAAAATATAAATTAACAGAATGGTGATTTAACTAGTTAGACAGGGACATATTCTGAGTATACTTGAGAGAAGGTTCATGTCCACAACCAAAGCAAGGGCAAACCAAATCTAGGGTGGTTCACTGGGGCTGCTACGGATCTAGGCTTTAAATTTTCAATAGGTCTGCAAGATTTATTATTGTTGTTGTTCATAACAGAAAATACTAAGTCCTTTAACCAAATCACCAATGAAAATACTACTACTATGTACTAACAAACCATAGCAAACAAATATCAATGTCAGCTTTGAAGCTGCCTCACACATTGCCACCTACAAACAAGAACAGTGATCCAGAGAATATAAACCTGCATTGAATTTCCTATTACCTTTCCAGTTACATTCTATGATCAGTTTGAAATATCACCACACAGAAGTCATATCCCAGGATGGGGTCAAGATCCTTTCCTATCAAAGACTGAAGCCGCACTAAGTTGGAGTGATTGAACCTACTTCAAGAAACAATAATATATTGCAGTATAGCACCAAACATTCAGCATTTTAAAATCTTTATAACTATAGAATTACCAAAATATCAAATCCAGATCCTTCCCGATATCCCTCCTGATCACTAAAAGTTGCAGGATTGTCAAATTTTAATATCCTAATTCCTAATCACAGGCAATGAAATTATCTCCCCCCTAATGTTAGATTATAGAGAAAGTGAGAAACCAAGTATTATAAGATCTAATGAATCATGTAACTACCTGATCAGAATTACTAGCAATCCTATAGATCAGTTTCCAAGCAGAAAAAGATAAACTAATATATAAACATTTCTAGGGAAACCTCAAAAATCTTTACAACTATAGCATTACCGACATCAAATCCAGATCCTTCCCGATATCCTTCTTGATCACTAAATGTTACAGGATTGTTAAATTTTCATATCCTAATTCCTATATACAGGCAAAAAAATTATCTCCCCCATATAATGTCAGATTATAGAGAAAGTGAGAAACCAAATATTATCAGATCAAATGAAAGAGGATGTAACTCTACCTGATCAGAATTACTAGCAATCCTGTAGATCAGTTCTCTATGCAGAACAAGGTAAACCATAAACACGACGTAAAAGGGAAGAAGAAATTAACGTTGTATCATCCCCAACCAAAAACCTCCGTCCTATAATAAACAGAACAATTGTGTATAAACATAATCGTAGGGAAACCTCAAGAATCGACAATCAGATTTCGCTTCTCTTCCGCCTGATGAATCACGAACGAGTCCCCGATCAGAATCTAAATACCGGCAATTAAAAATTCATCAACTAATCCCAAAATCCACTGTAAAATCAATTAAACAGAATCACATACAGAAAATTCAAACAATCAATCTATAGAACCAACAAATATAACCCCCGCTCATATACAGCAAATTACGGTGATGATCAAGAGAATGTGGGTGGTATTTATAGAGGTGCAGCCGAAGAATAGGTGGCTGTGATTAATCGGGGCAAACTTGATCTAACGGTAAATACGAGACTTATCCTTGACAGCTTAGGGAACCTATTTAATTATACTTTTCCATTGGATTCGGTCGGTTGCATTTGGTGGCCAGACGCGTACACGTCAATAACTGTGGGCTATTACTTTCCACACGTTTTATATTCCGCTTTTAATTTTAGCCCCTCGAATTAAAATTCCAATTTTTATTTAAATAAAAATTAATTTTAATAACGTATTTTATGATACTCACAATTTTTCAATCAAATATTTCTTCCATTTTATAAAAATTTATTAAAAAATTAATTTTAATCCTCAGGAACTTCAAGTATATTCCTTAGTTTATTGATCCAATTTTCACAAAATTAAAGTATATTAAGTATTAATCCAATTAAGCTTAGTAAAGACCATCGTTTGAGCTGAGCTTCCATGTAACGGTTCTTCACAAATAAATATTTGATTACTTTGAAATAATTTTAAGATATGTACTTTAAATGTATACGTTAAACATGTTAGGATAATTTCTAGGCTTATTGGCACAAAACGTCTCTGTGTTTGATTTTTAGTGTGCAAAACGGTTTTACATTTCAAATTTTTACATTTTCACTCTTATTTCCACATTTCATTGTGGAAAGCGTCATTTTCATCAATTTTTATTCAATTTTTCAATAAAAATATATGAAATAACGAATATACCTTTCTATTTAAATAAATAAATAAATAACTAATAAAATATTATACTTCCAATTTTTTTTTTTTCAAAAAGTGCAAATGAGTCTTGAATAAATTATTAAAAAATTCAAATTAAAAAAAAAAAAATTCTCTCTTTGTCTCCCTCTCCTCCTCCACCACCAATGGCGACTCAATAGAGCCGCCACCTTCAACCAACTTAAACTCACACTACCGTCGCCTAGACCTCTGGACACCACCACAACCAGATACACCTCCATCTCGCCATCACATCTTGTCCACTTGTACGACCACACGCCACCACAAATGACCCCCATCGTTGCCCAAAACCCCCCAACTCACGGACAAAAACCAAGGCAGCAACACTCTTTCCGACAACACCCATGACACTAGCCACCAACCAATAACATCTACTCTTCAAGGTGCTTCCATTAATGATCCTATAATATCAAAATAAGTCCTCAATCAAAATCCGATGTCTCGAAAATTAATCCCCAACTCTCCAAAATTGACAATCCAAAATTTGAAAAGATGAATCTAATGATTACAGCTTCTATGAAATCTATCCGTCTGATTCAAATGGCACTACAAAATGAATGTCTCGCGTCAACCATCCGGAGTTCGTCTCAATTTTTCTGCACCGTAGCTGACGAGGGAAGCAAAGGTCAGAGGCGGGATCCATTTCTTCAAACTCCATCTTCGGGTTTGGTTTATGGGAGACTAAGTGGTATCACAAAGAAGTTCAGGGTACATTGAAACTCTAATGCCTTGAAACTTCGATTTTTTGGAATATGTTGTAGAATTCATGGTCAGATTGTTGGGATATCGATTTGGAGTATATTGTTGAAAATTGTTTATTGTTCGTGGTGTTAGTGGAGGAGGAGGTGGACGTGGTGGAGGTGGAGGTGGAGGTGGAGGTGGAGAGAATTTTATTTTTTTTTTGAATTTTTTAATAATTTATTTGGGATTCATTTGCACTTTTTAAAAAGGTTAGGGAGTATGGTTGTAATTAGTTATTTATTTTTCTTTTTTTTTTTATATTTAAATATGAGTGTATATTCATCATTTCATTTATTTTTATTAAGAAATTGGATAGAAATTGATGAAAATGATGTTTTCCACAATAAAACGTGGAAATAAGGGTGAAAATGTAAAAAAAAAAATGAAATGTAGGGACATTTTGCACATTAAATGTCAAAAGTAAGAACGTTTTGTACTAATAGGCTAATTTATACTCACGGGAGTTTGGAAACATTTTAGTCATTTAATTTTTCTATTCAGTGTGGATCTTCTCGTGAAGGTTTAATTTACTTTTTATTAAATGTACTAAACATGCAATTTTTTTTAATA
This sequence comes from Fraxinus anomala, assembly GCA_903798345.1. Taxonomy (NCBI): domain Eukaryota; kingdom Viridiplantae; phylum Streptophyta; class Magnoliopsida; order Lamiales; family Oleaceae; genus Fraxinus; species Fraxinus anomala. Next base: position 15,978 of record CAIGRN010075236.1, read on the forward strand.
AATAAATGGTGACACAGCTTAAGTTTAAAACTCTGTGACCTAGTATGAGGTTAAAAAAAAAAAAACGCTGCACACGTAGCATTGTTCGATGCTAAAAGATATCGTCTAGAAGGTAAGAGATATAAAGCCCATGTTTGGGCTATATTATTTCTCATTATAATAAGATAAATAGTAATTTTTTGGAGAATGTATGATTAAAACAGAATGAAATATTTTTAGGTTTACGTGTAATATTATTTTATTGGAGAATGTGTGGTTGATATTTTATGAAGATTAAAATCAATTTTTTACTAAATTTTGATCAAAGTTGATACCAAATTTAGTTGAAAAGTTGTGAATAGAATAAAATATGTGCTTATAAATAATTGTTAATTTTGTTTTAAATTAAAATCTAAATTTTAATTTTTACCAAATAGGAGCGTAATGTTTGATGGAGATTAAAATTAATTATGTTTTTATTTTTATTTGTGCAAGTTACAATATAAAACCTTTTAATTGACTGCGCTTAAATAAAAGGATAAATGAATGATTTTCGTCCATGTGACCATGTTGACCGAAAAATTAAAATATAACTTATATTTTCAATCAACTATCAACTATGGCGCCTGCTCCTGGACCCTAGTCCGGCATCAGCACTCTTGCTTTGTATTCTAGACCTTTGGAGGGAGTTTTTGGGGTTTAAAAGTAAAAGGTGTTGGTTATCTGTAGATTTGGGTGGCGGCTGTGGTAGGCGGGTAGGTGTGGGCTTGTGCATGAGTACGACTCAGCTGAGCTCGATCGAGTTCAAGCAACGAGTTGAGATTAGCTAGATTGGCCCGATAAAAGCTCCTTTACACCGACTTCTAAAATTATCCCAAACATTGCACCAAAATTTAAAATAAATTTTGCACTATTTTACACTAAATCTTACGTCAAACTGAAAATCATCTCCAATCCATTACACTAAAATGAACAGTATTTAATTATTTTCTTCATTTTTTATTCTTAACGATTTATTTTTTTGAAAAATTATTTATTTATTTTACCACCACATAAGTTACTAAATAAATACAATGTAGTATAATTAATAGAAATACCACAACTAGAAAAAATATTAAATCTTCTCATTAAAAAATAATGCAATATGTTTCAAATCCCACTATCATGATATTATGAAATCGAACTAGTGTTGCAATTTAATTCTCAAAATTTGTTTTCCTTAAATAATTCTAAAGTGGCGTATGTATGTGGTTGTTGTGACATTTTTGTCTTTAACTTTAAATAATCATATTTGTTACATTTTAAAACTTTTTGAGTCATTTTATTTTAATTCATTCCTTAATTATTATCGATTAAATTATTACAAATTATTACAATTGTACATAATAATAATAACAATAAATTATTGTATTACAAAAATGTATAACAAAAATGAAAACAAATATCTTCAACCAATTTTTTGAAAAGTGTGTAAATGAATAGTGTTGCACACCATTTTGCACCAAAATAGTGCAATAGGTTGGAGGAGATTTGCACCAAATATTTGGTGCAATTTGGCGAATTATGGTGTAATGGTGCAAGGTTGGAGATGTCACACACCTTTTGATCCTCTTTCTGAAATACTCTCAATGAATTCATTATTGGAAGAGAGAAAAAAGAGTAAAGATGATGATGATGATGATGATGAACCATGGCTATACTCTTTGCTCTTTATACCAGACTCTGTTGGCTTTTGTCTACTTGAAATCTTCTTGTAAACTCAACATAACACCACGTGGTGGGGTAGAGGTGGTAGTTGTGACGATTGTTAGGTTTTTGTTTAGATGAGTTGGAGATGTTGGCCCTTGTTTTAAAAGGAGGTATATTATGTAGATGGGGATGAGACAATCCTGTTCTTAGTGAAAAGCGATGGTATGAAGGTGGTTGGGTTTTGGTTTGGGATCGGATGGATAGGAGGGTGTGGGGATTGTGGGGGTGGTGGGAGTTTTGGGGGAAGAAGATGAATAGTTATTTATTTATTTTTAAATTATTTTATTGAAAAAATATAAAATTATAATTTTATTCATTGTTCATTTATCCTTGAGCTCAGTCAATTAAAAAGTATGAACTATGACTGACATAAATAAATGTTAGGGTAAAAAACTGCAATAGAATAAAATGTTTGAAATCGCGTTTGCATTTTTACCTTTAAAATACAATATAAGTTTTTCCAAACTTTCATTTTATGTTATTTGGGTAATTATCGCATTATTTTGTACAAATTTAAATATATTTCAACTTCATTAAATAGTGTTATAATGTCTCACTACTACATAAATTCATGATCATCATTACTTTAAATGAACAATACTCATAAATTTTGGCTACACTTTCAACAATAATTTGCTATTTCAAAACTTCTTCCTTATATGTAATAAAATAAAATGAAGAATAAAACAAAATCATAATTTTAATAAATTTTGATAAAAATTGATGAAATGCATTGTTGAAAGTTAGAATCCTATAAAAAATGTAATTAAAATTAACTGTTAAAATTAATTTAATTAAAATTTAGATTTAATCCATAAATAGGGACTTAGTACAAAATACAAATCAAAACTGATGCTACCAAAAATTATACCTACTAATTTTCGAACTTGACGAATGAGAATAATCACGAACAGATCTTTCGGTGCCTGAAACAAAGGCGTCGAGATGTGTTCTCGTCGTCCATCCGATACTTAAGTCAGAGAAAGAATTTGAGAAAAGATATGTGTTGAAAGTTATGTAAAAACATACCTTGATAACGTGTTGGAATGATGTATTTATAAAGGTAGGTAGTGCATCCTTAGTAGGATTATACTATTGAAATCCCTAGGAGTTCTACCGTGATGAGAAGTTGCAACTTAATTGGTTTTGTATCACCTATGTGTTTAGAGAAAGATGGGACTCTGGTGTTAGAATCCTTTTAGGATGTGGTAACATATTAATAGTGAGACTCTATTTCTTAGGGATGGACAAGCCTTGACACAAAGGAGAGCTCTAATAAGTCGAGGACTACATAGCACGAGGTTTGGCCAGAAACTCGAGTAATGGGGCGAGAAGACATGCTCGAAGAAGTCATGGGATCAGGATGGCTGGATGGACAAAGCACTCATCGGGTTAAGACCTCAAGCTCGACCTATTTTGGACTCATCACTGGCCCCGTGCATCCAGGCCAGAAGCTCGTACTCGAGATTCTGGGGGTGAGATGCATCTTTCAATATCAGGAGGGAGCAGTGCTGGAGATAAAATGGCCAGAGGCATAATCAGCCTTATGCAAAGGCAAGATCAGCCTATGTAAAGGCATGATTAGCATACGGGAATGCATGATCAGCCTATGAAAAGTGCTCGGTTTGGGGTTACAAAATAGGAAGCTGGCACGTGGCCTCGATCTTTACTCGAATATAAGATCGTTATTTTAGTATTGATGTTTGTTGCTCGTACATCAATTGTTTATACTTACATCAATCTAGAACATATTCGTTCCCGAGCATTTTAATCAATAAGTTAAAAACTCGAGCTCTTAAACCTCAAGCATTTTAATCAATAAGTTAAAGACTCGAGGGATATCAAGTTCTTGAGCTCGAGGAGTACTAGGCTCTCAAGCCCGAGGAGTTCATATTTGAACAATCAAAGTTACAAACCCGAGGACTATTAGGGCCTTAAGCCCGAGGAGTTCATATTTGAACAATCAAAGTTACAAACCCGAGGACTATTAGGCCCTCAAGCCCGAAGAGTTCATATTTGAACAATCAAAGTTACAAATCCGAGGACTACTATGCCTTCAGGCCCGATGAGTTCATATTTGAACAATCAAAGTTACAAACCCGAGGACTACTAGGCCCTCAAGCCCGAGGAGTTCATATTTGAACAATCAAAGTTACAAACCCGAGGGCTATTAGGCACTCAAGCCCGAGGATTCCAAAACTCGAACAATCAAAGTTTAGAGTTAGGAACCCGACGAGTATTAGACTCTCAAGCTCGAGGAGTCCAAAACTCGAACAATTAAAGTTTAGAGTTAGGAACTGGAGAAGTATTAGGCTCTCAAACCCGAGGAGTCCAAAACTCGAACAATCAAAGTTTAGGAACCCGAGCAGTATTATGCCTTCAAGCCCGACGAGTCCAAAACTGGAACAATCAAAGTTTAGAGTTATGAACCCGAGGAGTATTATGCTCTTAAGCCCGAGGAGTCCATAACTCGAACAATTAAAGTTTAGAGTTCAATGTGTATTCCCGAGCATTGTAGTATCCTGAGGAACTACAAGCCGTAATATCTTTAGCACAGTTGGCCTACAAGCTCGAGTCTTCAATATGGTGCTCGAGGAATCTCACGAAGCTATTTCGATGTTTTTGTTTGGGGCGAGGCTTGAGTGTCTTGCTCAGTGGTAAGGCTTGAGGTGCTTGCACGGGATAATGCTTTGGGGTGCTTGCTCGAGGCAAGATTTGAGGTGGTTGCACGGGGTAATGCTTTGAGGTGCTTGCTCATAGCAAGGCTTTGAGTTTCTTGCTCGGGGCAATGCTTTGATTTCCTTGCACGGGACAAGGCTTTGAGGTGCTTGATCATGACAAGGCTTTGTTGTGCTTGCTCGGGGTAAGGTTTGAGGTGCTTGTACGGGACAAAGCTTTGAGGTGCTTGCTCATGGCAAGGCTTTGTTGTGCTTGCTCGGGGCAAGGCTTGAGGTGCTTGCAGGGGACAAGGTTTTGAGGTGCTTGCTCATGGCAAGACTTTGTTGTGCTTGCTCGGGTTAAGGCTTTGAGGTGCTTGCACGAGGTAAGATTTTGAGNTTGTGCTTGCTCGGGGCAAGGCTTGAGGTGCTTGCAGGGGACAAGGTTTTGAGGTGCTTGCTCATGGCAAGACTTTGTTGTGCTTGCTCGGGTTAAGGCTTTGAGGTGCTTGCACGAGGTAAGATTTTGAGGTGCTTGCTCATGGCAAGACTTTGTTGTACTTGCTCAGGACAAGGCTTGAGTTGCTTGCACGGGATAAGACTTTGAGGTATTTGCTCACGGTAAGACTTTGTTGTGCTTAGTCGGGGCAAGGCTTGAGGTGTTTGTACGGGACAAGGCTTGAGGTGCTTGCTCATGGCAAGACTTCGTTGTTCTTGCTCGGAGCAAGGTTTTGAGGTGCTTGCTCGGGATAAGGTTTTGAAGGGCTTGCTCATGACAAGACTTTGTTGTGCCGCCTCCAAATCCTTGAAGCGGTGTTTTAATAGCTTTGAGCTGTTCGGCCGAAATCCCCATCCTAGAGTATGCCTCATGAGAGAGTATGTTGGCCGCGCTCCCATTGTCAACAATATCCTCTTTACCTCAAAATTAGCTATGATCGATGATATGACTAAGGCATCATCGTGTGGATGTGACAAGCCTTCCAAATCCTGTGACCCGAATGTGATTTCTTCCATGTCAGCAAGCATCGTCCTCAAGTTCGAGCTATACCGCCTAGCGCACTGCTTACTCCCGCTGTTCGAGTCTCTTCCTGATGCTATTCCCCCGACAATAATGTTGATCGTTCATGCCGTAAGCTTGTCATTCACTCTTCCTTCTAGACATTTTCCCTTGTCTCGATCATTCCTCGGGCGCTTATCATGATTGATGTATGAATTTAAAAATCCTCTTTTTATCAGAGCCTCAATCTCGTGCTGGAGGGCTTTGCAGTTCTCTGTTATATGCCAATGATCCCGATGGTAATCACAATACTTGCTCCTATCTCGAGTATTGGGAGGGGATTACATCCTTGAAGGCCATTTAAGCTCCTTTATATCCTTGATCTCCATTAAAATGTTTGACCTAGAAGTGTTCAGATGAGTTAGTACGTCGGCAGCGTCTCCTGCCTCTGATTGTTCCTGTTAGCTTCCGGACGAGGATTAAAATCGTGTTGTCTTTTGTGTTCGGGTTTCTCTGAGGTCGGGTGAGGATTCCTCCTCGAGTTAAGTGTT
>CAIGRN010075260.1:0-13293 GCA_903798345.1 Fraxinus anomala
AAATGAAAAATCAATCTCATAATTTCAAAAAAATAGCCTTATTGAAGATAATGGTCGAATTGTGTGGTGGTCAGCGTTGGGTTGACTATGAGGATGACTTCTTCGACTAAATTCCGACTGTGTGAGTTTGTTCGAAATTTCTTTTTTCTTCTCCACTCAAACACTTGATTGAAGATAAAAGTATTTGGGGTTTTGATATTTAACTTAATCATTTTAACTTTTAACTTTTTTTTTTTTAAATGGTCAAAAGCTATTAAAGACATGAAAAATGTTAGTGGTACATAATTTTTTGCCATAATGGTTCCCATAACTCTCACATGAGGTGGAGCCCACAAAAATGTGGACCCCATCCCATGTGAGTGTTATGTGAACCCCTATGTATAAAATTTATGTACCCATAACATCACTCGACATGAAATATGGGTCAACCGGCCATTTTCTTGTATTTCTTCGAAGAAGACCATGACTAGGTTGAAAAATGGGAAAAAAATCATGATCCACGTGTATTGTTTACACCAATTCACAAGTCAGGTTTATAGCTTAAAAATTCAAAATTCGGGTATATATTTAATTAATTAAAAATATTTCTTAATTAAATATAATAAAGTCGGATTTATACAATTAATGGTCATATATACATAATAAAGTCGGATTTATACAGATCGGAGCAGGGAGGGGAAGCGAGAAAGAGAGGGGAGAGAGTAGAGTGATAAATTAGGGTTATCAATTAGGGTTTTAATATAATACTTGATTTTTGAATAAATAAACATTAGACCTGATTTTTAAAAAGTAATATTTAAACAGCTAATTTTTTTATAATTTCCCTTGAAGAATACGGTGGAAAAAGGCCCATTTGCCCGCATTCATTTTTAGTCCAATATTTTAGTCCATTTTCTATTTCACTCAGGATTGTAGTTTTATTTTTTTATTAGGAACAGATTCTCTCAGACCCGATTCTGACCCAAGCCCGCCTAGGCAGTGGCCTTGGACCTCATACCATGTTGAGGCCTCTAAAAAAATGATTTTAGTAGTGATGTAAAGCCCTTTATTTCATCAGCAACTTGTCCAAACACCTGTATTCCCCAAAAAATGAGTTAAATGTAAAGTTGACAATAACAAATAAAAACCATCCCTGCTACAGCCCCTCAAAACCATCACACCATCGTCGCACAACGCACCACCACCCCTACAAGCACCATCATCGCACCAACAAATAAAAATCATCCTAAAATACCAAATACGTAGACTAAACAAGGAGGAAGAAGAAACCACCCCCAAAACCACGGCTAGCGTCGTTGCAGCGACAATCTGAGCTCCAGTGCAGATCGGTGCAGGAAGAGGAAGCGGGAAAGAGAGGGGAGGGAGTAGAGTGATAAATTAGGGTTATCAATTAGGGTTTTAATATAATACTTGATTTTTGAATAGATAAACATTAGACCTGATTTTTAAAAAGTAATATTTAAACACTTGATTTTTTATAATTTCCCTTGAAGAATACGGTGGAAAAAGGCCCATTGGCCCGCATTCATTTTTAGTCCAATATTTTAGTCCATTTTCTATTTCACTCAGGATTGTAGTTTTATTTTTTATTTGGAACAGATTCTCCCAGACCCAATTCTGACCCAAGCCCGCCTAGGCAGTGGCCTTGGACCTCATACCATGTTGAGGCCTCTGAAAAAATGATTTTAGTAGTGATGTAAAGCCCTTTATTTCATCAGCAACTTGTCCAAACACCTGTATTCCCCATTTTTTACTCAATTTACATTTCAACCCAATAATTTTGCATTTCCCAATGCTTTCCTACCCCGTTAAATACAAGTTGCAACACCCAAATTTAAAGTAACGGTAACCTTTATCTTTTTTCCCATTTCTTCTTTTAAATTTTTAATTAACCATATGTTAATTAAAAGCAATTTAAGAGAAGAAGAAAAGCAATCTTAATGGTACTCTCTACATTTCATCAGCTAAAACGACGAGTACTTCTTGTTTTTACATAAGGATGTCAAGGAGTTGAAACTGGAAGTTCGGGCTTGGCTCGAATAAAAATAGTTACGGACTTTTTTTGGCCCAACCCGAGCTTTCAACCCAGGCCTTATCGAGCCGAGCCGAGTTGGCTCTTTTTTTTTTTTTTTTAATAATTCGTGACAAACGCAACATTTTTTTTTTTCAAGAATTTAAAATTTGTGCAATTTATAAAAATTATAAATAAAAGTTACAACCCTCCTCATTTTCTCGAGTTTGGGACCAGCTACATTCAACGTAGATAGAATTAAAATTGTACACCAATAAACTAGTATACAATTTTTCTTGAAACAAATAAATTTAGAAATTACATATATCTTTTTTTAATATGTTGCCATCAATCCGATGATTTTTTTTGATCTTTTAGTCTCGAGTACTTCTTCTTCTTCTTCGATATCCTCAAAATCAATTAGAACATTTTGAAATGTATTGTAATCGGATTGAGTACTCGAACTATCTTTAAACTGATTAATCTCATCACTAGTAAAATTCATCTATGATTATTATAACAAAAAATACTGAATATTAGAGTAAAAGAAATTAAATATTAGAGCAAAGAAATTGAAGTTGAAACAAAAATACTGCGAGTTAAAATTGATTGAAGTAAATTGATATGAAACTCAAAATTTTTATTTCATATTTATAGCAACAAAATAATTCGTGACAAACGCAACATTTTTTTTTCAAGAATTTAAAATTTGTGCAATTTATAAAAATTATAAATAAAAGTTACAACCCTCCTCATTTTCTCGGGTTTGGGACCAGCTACATTCAACATAGATAGAGTTAAAATTGTACATCAATAAACTAGTATACAATTTTTCTTGAAACAAATAAATTTAGAAATTAAATATATCTTTTTTTAATATGTTGCCAACAATCCGATGATTTTTTTCGATCTTTTAGTCTCGAGTACTTCTTCTTCTTCTTCGATATCCTCAAAATCAATTGGAACATTTTGAAATGTATTGTAATCGGATTGAGTACTCGAACTATCTTTAAACTGATTAATCTCATCACTAGTAAAATTCATCTATGATTATTATAATAAAAGATACTGAATATTAGAGTAAAAGAAATTAAATATTAGAGTAAAGAAATTGAAGTTGAAACAAAAATACTGCAAGTTAAAATTGATTGAAGTAAATTGATATGAAACTCAAAATTTTTATTTCATATTTATAGCAACAAAAAAAAAAAAAAAATCAATTTCAACCAAATTTGAATTTCAAATTTGAAATTTAAATACAACAGTTACTTGTCACGTAGCAGCTACTACTGCCTTGACGTAGCTGCCTATTAACGCGCAGCTATACAGTTGCCTTCTATTATGTTAATATAATGTTTTTTGCAAACAGTTGTTTTTATTTATTTTATTTATTTATTTTTAGGCTCGGCTATTTATGGGCCAAAAATGACTCGTGACACCCAAAATGGGGCTTGGCTCGTGCCTCTTTTCTCGGGCCGAGCCATGAACCGCTTGAGTCGACAAACCAAATCGACACTCCTATTTTTACATCAGCAAGAGATTGGCAAAATATTAATCCAACCACCTCAAAATATTAACTTGTTTTTCAATATTTTATAGAGAATTACCTTTGTCATTTTTATGGTGGTCAGCAAAAGACCAATTTCTTTGATCAAATTTTTTCCCTTTAATGAAATAAATGCTACAAGTCCTTTCAAATTATTATGTTCGATTTTATCAAAATAATAGAGTTCATGTCACATTGAGGGTGGCGGTGATTATAGGAGTTCATTGTTTATGGAATCCCATCTTATAATTTTTAGTCCATAGAATTAATTATTGAATTGTGAGAAGATTGATGTTATGTATAATGAGGATGAATATAGTGTTCTTTTAAATTTTGAAATTGTAATAGAGATGGATTTAGAGTTGGATGAATATATAAAAGTGAATGAATTTAATAAGGATAATATTGAAATGTGATGTTGATGAAAATTGTATTTTTTTAAAAAATTTAAACTTTTAATAGGGATAGATATAACTTCCGTGAATGTAAATAACGGCTCCCTGTCAATATTGTTATAAACTTAAAAAATTATTGATATGATTATTTTTTAAACAAGTTATATATTTTGCAAATACATATGACAAATAATTGACAAATCAACATAAAGGCACATTTTATAATAATTTAGTAAACTAAATAAAATTTCATTTAATATTTCAAATCGTTTGATTTGGTAGAATTCTCTCTAATTTATATTTCTAATACTCTCAAGAATTAAAATAATATTGATATAACACTATAAATACAAAGATAGGTTTGGGGTGTGAATTATTACTCCACTATATCAAATCCTATTCAAAGATACATATCAAATGTGTCTTACGAGTGAAAGCCACGATAAAAATTTAGGTTCCTGGAATATATACATGTTGTTTAATAATATCCTTTTCCTCATTCTCTTTAGCCTTCACTTCTTTAAGAGGCCCAATTTTGTCATTGATTAATTCATCCACTTTCCTTGTATATTCACGGATAAACTGCGAGATACATATAAAGAAGGCGCACACAATTGTTTCTGAGATATTCTAAAGTACTAAAAGATCCCCAAGAACACAAGGAAGAGGGCTGAGGGAGAAGAAATCACCTACAGCAGATAGGGGAAGGCAAAGTTGATCATATTATTCATCCATGCAAGTTCCAGGCAACGCTTGTAAAGATTTGAGGTTCCATCTTAAAAGGTCAACCTTATTAAGAGGTGTAGCCCAAACTCTTATAAATTGGTCTACGTTTTCATCTTTATTTGATGTGAGATTTTATCCCTTAACATGCTCTCACAAGATGAGGACTCGTTTGAGCAGACTAATCTTGAAATCCATGTGATAAATTTTTTTTAGTCTTAATCGGATCGAATTGCTCGTTGGAGCTTAATGAACTCTAATACTATGTAAATATTTGATTAATAAATCGAGTGATCATCGGTGGGTTCGTAAAGTTGCGGGATTTGGAATCGGTGGGGGCAATTTGTGATGGTTTTTAGAAGGTTGTTAAGACCCATTGTTTGAGGGATGGGTTTCACTCGGAATGAGGATTGGGTTCGGGTTGGGTGACAAACTCAAAGGATTAGGGTTTTCAGATACCAAATCTTCACTCATTGAACCCAAAATTGATTGAGATTGTAAATGAGTTGAAGTAGAGAGATGGGGATTACCTGAAGTTGCAGTGGCCATGGTGAGAGCATATTCTGTGGTCATTGGTGGCGATGAGAAAAACACGGGTGGCACAGTAGTTGGAGAAAGATTTGAAGTCTGCGAAGATAATGATAGATTTTGTTGGGGGCACTTGATGGGTTGATTTAAGACAATGGGCTTTGGGCTTCATCAAACGATGCATGTCTCGATATGTATAAACAGTCGATTTTTGGATCAAGGCATTTATATGCACTTTGGGTGAGGGAATAGCCCAAAAAAAATGCACGAGATTAATTTTGGCTCCATTTTATGGTTCGTGTATGGTTTGGTGAGAGGGTAGCACAAGTAGCCAATTTTTCTCAATTTGAGATAATTTGGTTGTTGTCCAAAAAGGGCTTGATAAGGGGTTTTATTTTGGAGCAACGAAGTGGGTTGATGGTTTATAAGATACGTGGGGGTTTGAAAAGCACGAGGACAATATTTGAAAGGAAGATTGGCATCATGAAGTAGTGTGAGTCCGGTTTCCACAAGGTGATGTTCTCATTGACAAGCCTCAACTAACTCAGATTTTATTGGTTGTTGTCCAAAAAGGGCTTGATAAGGGGTTTTATTTTGGAGCAACGAAGTGGGTTGATGGTTTATAAGATACGTGGGGGTTTGAAAAGCACGAGGACAATATTTGAAAGGAAGATTGGCATCATGAAGTTGTGTGAGTCCGGTTTCCACAAGGTGACAGTGTCTGTGTTTAGAAACTCCATTTTGTCGTCGGGTGTGAGGGGCGGTAGAATAGTGGCTTATGCCATTGAGGGATAAAAAAGGGTTGAGTCTCGCAAACTCACCTCCATTGTCCAAATATACAGCTTTAATTTTTCCTTGGAAACGATTTTCAATGAGAGTTTTGTATTGAGGAAATTTTTTTGAGACTTCGGATTTTGTTTCCATAGGATAAAACCACATATATGTTGTATAATGATCAATGAAAACAAGATAATATCTAGAGCCATCCATACCAACACAATGAGAAGGGTCCCAAATATCAATATAAATTATTTCAAGAGGAGATTTGCTCAAGAGACTAGTAGAACCAAAATGTTGTGGATGTGCTTTATTGATTGAACATGAAGTGCATAAAAAAGACTGTTTATTTGATGTAAGTGGAAGAGAGAAATTGTGAACAATAATGTCCAAGATGTTTGTGCCATCTATCAAGAGAAGTTCTTTCATGCACATAAGCACCCATTTTGGAAGGTGAAGCCACCAGTGATTTCGAGAAGATGTAGACACCATTTTCACATGCACCTATTAGAAGGGTCGCCCCCGACATCTTGTCATTCACAAGAAAATAAGAAGGGTGAAATTCAATAAAAACATTATTTTTGGAAGTAAAGTGATGAACAGAAATGAGATTTTTGTATAGACTTGGAACACAAAGTGTATCATTTAAAAAAAAATTTGGTGATTTGAGAGTTAGAGGGCCAATGTGCGAGGCCACCAAACTTGAACCATCACCAAGCATGACCTCATCGGTACCATCATATTCTGAGCGAATTGATAAATTTGTAAGATCTCCAGTGATGTTGTGAGACGCAACGGAATCCATTAGCCATTTATTTTCATTGGCATTTGAAGTTGAGGTGTAGTTAGCAGTGACTCCATTCGGATTCAAGTGGGGAGAAGCCTTAGCCGTGTGACCAATTTGATCACAGAATTGACACTTTGTCTCATACCTCCGTTGATTATTGTTGGGTTGGCCTGATGATTTGTTGTTATTTCGGGTTTCCTTATTCTGCCAGGCTGGAGTATTATTTTGTCCAAAGTTGCGTGAGAATCCATTGTTCTTTAAGTGGTTCTTCTGATATGAACCTCCATTGTTGAACTTGCGAGTGGTGGAGTTTGCCAAGATGACGAGTTGTTGGGTGGCTGTCTCCAGGTGCTGTAGGTAGCTGTCGTGGCCTACCAGAAGATCATGGAGCTCTTCGAAGGTCAGGGATTTCTCTCTCGCACGAATTGGAACAGCTATTTCCTGAAATCAGAACGCAAACCGTTAAGGATATAAAGGGTTAGATCATCATCTAATATGGGATGATCGATTAGAGTTATCTCATCAGCCAACGCCTTCACGGCATGGAGATACTCCAGAATCGAACGATTTCCCTTTTTAATCAAGGTAATTTCTTCCTTGAGTTGCATAGCCCTCATTCGAGATCGACTAGCATACATGTGATTTAATTTTTTTCCATGCCTCTTAAGATGTCTTAGCCGTGGCTATAAGAGGAGTAGGTCTATGTTTTCATCTTTATTCGATATGAGATTTTATCCCTTAACAACGTCGGTGTAAATTAAATCGTAACAAAAAAGAGGCATGATGCAGAGCATTCCTTCTTTCCCTGAAGAGGCACAAGAATGGCCATTTAGATATTAAATTACTGCAGTTTACAAATCAGTTAACAATGTTGCTTATATTGAATTACCCATGTTAGATAAATTATATTTCCAAAAACCGCACATTAACTACAAACTCAGAACACGTGTGAAGGATATTAATTATTTCATTACAACATTCAAACTAAGACACAGTTGCCCAGTTTTAAAAACTTAGGTAAAATTGCTGACATTTTACCGTGGATATAAGGTAAAAGGTATTCAAAGAGTATCCATGGGTCCTAGACATAGGATATAAACCTTTTCTGATACCTATATACCAAAGGAAAGATTATCATCAAGGAAAGAAAATGGTTTTCCATGCCAATCCCCTACCATTATCCAGACTTGTAATGCAAAATAAAGCTCATCAAAGAAGCTCATGCAAATACTTATGTTGCAAATGGGAAACAGATTTAATTGCATATTGAAAATTAAAAAAAAAAATGTTTTCAGCATTGAAAACAACTAAGAACATCCATGAGATTCATCATAAATAAGAACGAAGCTTGAACTTGACATGTCAAAGTTAAATTTAAGATGAGCAGTGACAAAGATATTTTAGTTTCCATTACATTTAGTGAAGATTGAAAAGTTAAAAGAAAAATCTCCACCTATTACAACCAAATGATACCTGATGAATGAAGTAAACAAGCAACTCTTTCGCAAGTTCCTGATCATCAGATTGTGAAGCAGTCTCCATTGGATCTTTGTAAAGTTTACCTTTCTTTGACAATGCAATGGATTGCTTTCACCTACTAGCCTTTTTTATAAATGTAAGCTGCAAAACACCTCAGTTCAAGAAGCTCATGTTTCTCAATCTGCTCAAGCTCACATAAATGGCATAAATTAGCCCCCAAGATATAAGTAGTACAAAGTAAAGTGAAATAATGCAATTACACTTCACCTTTTGTGAAAGGCCAATCTGATCAAAGTTAATGTTATTTCATTAAGAACCTCATTCACATATGTTTTATTATGAGCTTCATTCACAGCAAACACATTATTACTGTTAGAATTTAGGTGTGATTCGAATTCCTTGTCGGAGTAATTGAAGAATTCTAATTGAAGTGCACGTCAAGAAGAATTCAGTTTGAAATGCTATTGGAGTCTTATTCAAGTAGAAATTCTATTTGGAAGCCCTATTGGGAGTTGGAATTGGTATTTGACTTGAAGAGGTGGACTAGGAAGAAAAGTCGTCGCATTTTCACTAGCATACCGCTAGCTAGTTGCTCGAGTAACACCCGCAGGTTTTTTTTCGAGACTTGGTTGCTCGCATGTCGCCCACCGGCGCTCGAGCGACAGACCTATCGCTAGCTTATCGCTCAAGCGATATGGTTATCCGGCCTAAGCCCTTTTCAAGTTTTAACACGTTTTTGACATTCTATTTCAACTACAACTCATCTATTAGAGTTTGTATGTCGTCCTACATAGTTGCCTATATATACTTGGCTCTTCTCTACAATTTAGGCTGAGAAAAATGTGAGAAAAGTGATTACTAGCTTTTAGGATCATTATAATATTTTTCCATCTTCATTATTTGTGGTGCAATAAAATCTCTTAATTCCTCTACCAAATTTTCTTATTATTATTATTATTTTTTTTGGCTTGTGATCAAATACTTCATTATTGTGCCATATGACTTCACAATCTCAGTCCAGTGATTAATTTCATATCAAGTGGTATCGAGCAATATGTGATCCTCGAATTCCTAACAATTTGTATCAGCGTGTGTGTTTCATATGTATCCTAATAAGGACTTGTTTACTACATATGAAATCGTTTCCAAGGGTGTCGTAGTTATGGGAAACAATACACATGTCGGGTTGCTGTAATTGGTGGTCAGATTGAAGTTATTGGATGTGATAATTTGAACACCTGGCCAGGTTCGACATGTTTCAGATTTGAAAAATAATCTCATCTTGTTGTCTATCCCTAATTCAAAGGGTTACAAGTTCTTTGACAGAGGTAAAACTTTGAAGGTTTATAAGGATGCACCGGTTGTATTGGAGGAACATAAAAGGTCTCAATTATACATTTTGTAGGTTCGTACAGAATTTAGAAGAGTCGATCAGTACAAGTTTAGTACCGTTGTAGACATTCAATTTTGTATAATACCTTTAGGAGCTCGTAAATGGTCAGATTTGAAGAATATAGCCCAGTGAAGTTCAAGAGATATGAATAATACTGCTTTGCAACCATCACTTAAGATGTCATTGTATTCAATTGTTAGGGACGGATCCAGTGGAAAAAGGTATGTGGATGTTAATTTTGTTGAGCATGCTTTCAACGTAGTAGAATGTGTACAATCTAGTAAGGGGTCTTCTTTAAAAGTATTTGGGTTTGATTCTACTTTGGGGTGTACTACAACTCAATTTCGTGAATTTTAAAATCATTATAATTTTTTTGGGAATTTGGGGGTAATTATGCAGAATAGTGCTTAGATTCATTGGAAGGGGTGGAGTATTTTGCGTTTGATTGGAAAAATCAGTTTTAGTTATTGTTGAAGAGTCAGTTTATTCCTTACAGATGGATTTTCTTCTCCAAGTGGAGAAAATTTTGTAGATTTGTTCGTTGCAATGGAATTCGTGTCAAGGTGGAGATTGTTAGAATTTGGGTGTGACCTGAATTCTTTGTTGAAATAATTGAAAAATTCTAATTGAAGGACACGTTAAGAAGAATTCAGTTTGGAATGCTATTAGAGTCTTATTCAAGTACAAATTCTATTTGGAAGCCCTACTGGGAGTTAGAATTGGTATTGGACTTGAAGATGTGGACCAGGAAGAAAAGTAGCTGCATTTTCACTAACGTACCGCTAGTTCACTGCTCGAGCAACACCAGCAAGTTTTCTTTCGAGACTTGGTAGCTCGCATGTCGCCCACCTGGCGCTCGAGCGACAGACCTGTCGCTAGCTTATCACTCGAGCGATAAGGTTATTCACCCTAAGCCCTTTTCAAGTTTTAACACGTTTTTGACATTCTATTTTAACTACAACTCATTTATTAGGGTTTGTACGTTGCCCTACATAGTTGCCCATATATACTTGGCTCTTTTCTAAAATTTTGGGTGGGAAAAATGTGAGAAAAGTGATTACTAGCTTTTAAGATCATTGTAATATTTCTTCATCTTATCTTCATCTTCATTATTTGTGGTGCGGTAAAATCTCAACATTACGTGATCCTTGAATTTTGAACAATTTGTATTAGAGATTCTTGGCATCATTAACGCAATAGTTACTCTGAACCTCAATCCTGTTTGGCTTAACAAGACACGAGTGGCCCGCCGAAATGAAGCAAAGGTAAAAAATTTCGGCAGAAAACTAACGACTCAAAACCTAGCATTTGTGAATTGTGAAGAGAAATAACCTATTCAAACAGTAATACAAACCTTTCTCATTATGTCCACCACACGACACACTAGTTGTGCTTCCCGTTCCACATTCACAACATCATTAATGAGTTCAGGGCGCTCTTGCAAATAGAAATGTGATCCCAGTTACCAAAGAAGCTCTTGTAATATAGCTCCATGTTATCAACTTTGACAATGATATCTTTAAGTTGCATCTGATCCCAGGCTTCTGGAGAATGATTCATGACATTAGTAGCAGTGTTATCAAACTCATCATACTGAATATACAAATGAGTTCGTTCCTTCCAGTGTTGATGTTCGTCACATGCTCGGATCAGCTTGGGAATGTTAAGACGGGTAGAGAATAATTTGATATGCTTCATGAGCTTCTTATAACGGTATCTAGTATACAAGACACCATGCTTTGTAAAGATGCCCATGTGCGCCGACCTGATCTATATGTGTAGACAAGGTATAAAAAATATTACAAAATGAAATGAAGAAAATGCATATGCATACAACATAGATACAGATAGAAAAAAATGTTTTTTCACATATATATCTATGACCTTGCCACATAGATAACCAGATCAAACGAGAAAGCTTACTAACATTATTCTGAAGCATGGTCGGGTTAGTGATTCAGCATGCCTCTTTTATATTAAGTGCAATGAAATAGGTTTCTTTTTTCTACATTTTTAGGTGGAGTCACTGAAAAATCACGTTCAAGATATGAAGTTTGCTATCATGTCAAGCCTTGTTATGTAGGTATACAGATGCAGGAAGCAAGTTGAAAAATTTCCTTAGAAAAGCCTAGAATGAATAGTATATTACATATACTTACAGAAATTTCCTCATTCATCATCTACTTCATGCTTTGTGTCTCCATACTCATCTCTTGAGCTTTTTCCTTCAAACTCTTATTGACAATTGTGTTTCAATATAGCCCTACAACTTACTCTCATATTTATATATACTTACATGATGTGTGTGCATGTGTGAAAGAGAGAGATTGAAGTAGTTCAGGAGTAAAAATGCATGATGAATATAGGTTGGTAATTAAACCCACCTATTTATACTCATTTATTATTATAAAAAAAAAAAAAAAGACAAATATACATGCAAAACCATGGTACCATATAGTATGAATTAAAAATCATTATTTAAAGAGTAATGCTATTTATCATTATAATAATGAAACACGAGTAATGTGGCAATTAGGTGAAATAATGAGATTTGAAAGTTTAAATTTCATGAGAGAGTGGGTGATTGAACCATCATATTCCATTATTTCACTTAAGTTGTTACATCACCGATATTCTACCATTATAATTATAAATAACATTATTCTTACTTAAATCCTAATCAATTAACATGACATGATTGCATTGAATTCAAAATTTCACAATTCAGTAAAATAGTATTAAAATTTTCATACCTTATTACCTACTCTCACTTTTCAGATTATCAACTCAAGTTTAATAATTCAAAATAATATGAATGCCGCAATTTCACAGAAAATGCACTTGTTTTGACTAAGAATGTGCATGGACTACAGTCCCCAAAATTGAGTTTTTGTACCAATTCAAGTGTAATAATTCAAAACAAGATGAATGCTGCAATTTATCAAAAAATTCATAGAAAAGGCACTTGTTTTGACATGCGCACAGAGCATATTATTGGAAAAATATTCCAAAATATAATGTTTGCGGTCCCAATCATTTTTATGAAATATAAAGCAATGAAATTCAAGGTAGAAAGACAGTTCGTATTACTAGACTCATCTTATAATTCCTGAAACACAATAAATCAAGTGTTATTGATGTAGGACAATTGGTGTTAGAGTTCGAAGAAGAGTTAGATCGGAAATTGGCAAAACGAGCTGTCACGAAGAAACGGTCATAACTTTTTGCACAAGTGTCAGAATGACTATTATAATATGTTTTCGAAAACGTCTCACAGCGCTCTACTATGTCCTAATTTGGGTATCCCGGTTGATGTCATTTTCAGCTTCAAATNGTGTCAGAATGACTATTATAATGTGTTTTCGGAAACGTCTCACAGCGCTCTACAACGTCCCGATCGAGGTTCCCCGGTTGACATCGTTTTCAGCTACAAATTCACAGTTTAAGGCAGTCTACCGGATCATTTAAGTTTTCACATTTTAATTGTTTTAATTAAGTGGATGTCTATTTTGGACTTTTGCTTAAATTAAGGTTTTTGAAGACTATTTAAAGACTCCCTATTTTCTTGAATAACATAATTCCGTTATTTAGATTAATTTCGTGAGAACTATATTATTTTCTTTCAAGGGATTACGCTAGTAAACCCTAGAACTT
>CAIGRN010075261.1:0-13351 GCA_903798345.1 Fraxinus anomala
CAAGCATTTATATCCTTTATAATAGCACCTACTACAGCCCTATCCTAGGCAGACTGTAATAAGCTTTTCTTTAATTAAATCAATAAAACTGTATTGCCAACTCCATTCAAAATGCAAAAATTCTTACATCTTCCTATGTGAAATTATAGAGCAATTTGTCTAATTGTTTAAAGATGGCAATTATAGAAACTCTTAGGAAACCATTAATGTGAATTATGCATAACTTGAAAACCAATTAAAACCCAATGAATCAGCACCAATTCGAGATGGTAAGTATCACACTATCATAAATGTATTAAGCCCATGTTTAGTACGGATTCTTTAAAATACATTTTTCATCAAACTCGCCTCCCCACATTCTTCCAATAAAATAATTTTGCCCAAAGCACCCAGTAGCTTTTCCAACTTTTTAATCAAACATTGTCCAAAAATCACTTTTCACAAAATATATTCTCAAAAGAGCCCTAAATTCAAATTGCACCTCAATATTCACTAAACCATAAATCCCTAGAGGACAATAATTACGAATTATTCATCCAAATAAAACAACTATCCTTTTATAACATTCATCTACATGAGAACGCATGCATAAACTTACACACACAAACATATATACACATAGAAGCGTGTACGTAAACCTAAACACATCCTCCATCATTACTGATCGTCTTACCTTTCTTCTCCTCTTTCCCATTCTTCTCCTCTGCTTTCCCTCTCTCTGCTCCTCCATCCAAAATGTTATTCTCCCTCACATCTTCATTTGTATCTGCATTGGGTTTGACATAAACATTCAAATTCTTAGAATTCATCTCCACACTCGAGTTCTTCCCCTCTCCAACTCCTCTATGGCCCCTAACTCCTCTCCTGTACTCCTTCAAGTTTCCCATCTTTACACCCCCATCAAACCCTGCAACCCTCTGCTGCCGCCTCCATCCAACCTGCTGCAGAGCATAAATCACCTCGGCCACTGGGAAATACTGTTGCATATGCAGAACAGGGTTCCAATTGCACCTCCTCTGCTGTACACACCCTATCACCCCATCATACTCCCCTGGCTCCCCAACGACCCCCAAGTGGTGGCACAGCGAATCTATTATCGCGTTTGCAGCCGCAAATTCCCCTCTCAACCACATTAAAAACCCATCTCTCTCGTCTAATTGCTGATGCTGTTGGTACTGGTACCACTGCCCCCTCACCGCCACCGCTTCTCCCGGATCGGGCATTTTCTCCGGCGCCACCACATTCCCAGATTGCATTGCCATATAATTTAGCCAGATATATAATATATAGAACAATCAAAAGCTTGAAATGTAAATTCAAGTAAATAATATTTTTATATGTATTTATAATGACTTTAGCTGAATGCCTGCTGCTAATCGGATCTAGAGGATCTATGGAAAATGGGGGTGAATCCGAGGGTAATTCCAGAAGAAAGAACTGTGGTAGATGAGTAAATAAGGTGGATTTCGTGGGCAAATGAATGTAGCAGTACCGTTTTAGATCTGACAGTGACGTGATAAAGTTTAAAATATTAGAGAAATGGCTTGTGAAGCACGCGTACATTGGTGTAAATATGAGGAAAGAGACTAGAGAGACTACCTGCTCTCTGCCTCTCTCTCTCGATCTCTCGAATATCTGGTTTTTGTAATTTAGTCATTTTTTACACACTTTTCAATAAAATAATATTACACATAAATTTAAAATATTTTTTATTTTTGAATCGCACGTTATCCATCATAACACTATTACAAAATTCATTTTTTGAAAAAAAATGAGGCTCAAGTTTGAGCTTATTTTCTTAAAAAAATACATTTTAAAATAACATTTTGATGGATGATGTATAGTTAACAAAAAAATTTGAATTTACGTGTAATATTATTTTATTAAATAATATGTGGTTGAAAATTTAAAAAAATGTATTTTAAAAATAATAAAGACCAAACAATGACTTAATTTTACAATATCCTTTTAATTTTACACTTCATAAATATACAAGTTGGAAATGGACTAATTTTCTTGAGTAATAGTATTAAATAATAAGTACAATTGAATGAGTCATTTAATTTCATATTTTACGTGATATATCACCTTACACAATATAGACCGAGATTATAATCCATTGAAACTAAATAACATTACTCAATTTTCTTTTCTTCGTTTTACTTTAGCAAATTTTTATCTTTGAGCTCCACTCAACGTGTGAAAAAACAAAGGTGCGTTGCTACTAACCTCTGTTTGGCCTCAATTTTTTTAATTTTTTTTTCAAA
The DNA here is from genome assembly GCA_903798345.1 of Fraxinus anomala. Classification (NCBI taxonomy): domain Eukaryota; kingdom Viridiplantae; phylum Streptophyta; class Magnoliopsida; order Lamiales; family Oleaceae; genus Fraxinus; species Fraxinus anomala. The sequence goes on from CAIGRN010075261.1 coordinate 2,268, forward strand.
TTTATTTTTAATCGTATATGTATGAAATTCACAACTTTTATCAATTTTTTAACTGATATTTTATCAGTTTTTATCAAAATCTATTAAAATTTATTTTTTTAGTCAAACTAAATGGTGGCTAAGTGTATGTTTGGTAAAAATTATAAAAATTAAAGGTTATAAGTTGTGAGTATTACGGAATGTGCATATAAAAATTATAGATTTTGCAAAATGTGCGGATAAAAATGATTGATCAATTTACAAACTTGAACGAGCTTAATCAAAGTAATTTTAAGTCAATAAAATAATTTTGTGGCATTCTCAAGTTTTTCAAAATTTAAACGATATTCTATAATACTTTAATGTTGTATATATTTAAATAGCATTAATTAGTCTGAATTAGTTTTAGTTCATCAATCAAATTGTAATTTTCATGTTATAATCGGAGCTTGAGTCCTTGGCGCCATGCGCAGTCCACCACGACTCGTCTTGAACCCCAAGGTCAAAGATTCAACCTCGCCATCAGGGTTGGATCCTGAATTTTTTTTTTTAAATCTGACTAATACGTAAAAGAATTGTTTTTGCTTTTAAAAATGAAAAAGAAAAGTGAATTGGCACATGCTCGCCACGAGTTTGTTAGCCGGTTAGTTCCACACGATTGATCCCGTGTGAATTGGCACATGCTCATACCTGGGTGACAAGGTCCAACGTACCTATTCGACAACGAGTCCTACTCCCCTTATACTTGCAATGTCCTAGCTAAGATGAGTTCCTAGACCATCAGGAATCCCATCAATTATGGTCTAATCATAGGCTCCCCGGGGCACATCCCAACTGACAAAAAATGAGGCTCTTCAATACTGGCAGATCAGAGGTCGCTGGTTCGATTCATGGAGGCTCTTAGAAGGTAGACTCTCTCCTAGAAGGCAGGAGTTCTCCTGGAAGGCAAGATATAACATGAGTTTGACTCGTTCGACACTTTGGCAGTTCAGTTAGGAGGCTCTTGGACTCTGGCTAGTTTGGGGCACATCCCGCAGTTTACCTGATCTGTGTGATGAGAGGCCGGATCACAGACCACAGAATTAGTCGCCGAAGGTGGACATCTGGGTGTATATATATATATATAGTCTAATCATAAAGGTGTTTCCAATCCTTGTAGGTTTGCAACTCTTATATTATGTGAATATACCCATGCCTTATCCATTATTCGTGTAAGTTTTTTGTTATTGATCACTCGAAAGTCTTGCTCTTATTTTTTTCTCCAACTACTACTTGACTTGAGCACCAGAGGGGCTGCTACAACAATCCCCCTAGCCTTTTTTGCAAGTTATTCGAAGGTCATATTCTTATTCGTCCCTCATATTTTTTCTCGTGATTTAATGAATATCTATGTTCATCTTATGCTAAGCACTCGTAGCGTGTCGCATTATTTAATTGCTGGATAAAAATTTGAATTGATTTTGTTATCTATCAATAAATTAATATGACGCATCATCAATGTTTAGTATAAGATGAACACTTACTAGATCATTTTTCCTTCATTTAGTTAGCATCTTTAAAGGTGTGTTTGAGCCATATTTTTTGAAAGAATAAATTTTGTTATAATAATTTATTTTTTAGATAGCATAGTTAAAAAATAAGAAAAAATTAAATTTATTTGTAAAATCATTTTATTGGAAGAATGTGAATAAAAATAAATTTAACGAAAAACGATTTTTTATATTTATAAAAAATGTACTCCCTAACTTACAAAACAATACCTAGTGGCGTCAATGAATCGAGCCGCTAGCCACAAGTCAAGCTCGTCATCTAAGACAAGATTGCAAGTGAGCTCACGAGCCGAGCCTATAAGCTCCAGTATTTATTTTTTTAAGTCACCAAACCATGTTTGATCACTTTTTTGACGAGCTCATGTCCACGAGCCGCTCACGAACTCGACAAGCCGAGCCTCCCTACACGAGCCCGAGCAGCCCATGGGACGAGCTACTTGAATATTTTGTTAGATGGGGCACCATGTCCATGTCCATGTCCGCTAGTTAGACACAATTAATTCTTTTGCAAAACGAAACAAGTCACTTCCCTCTCATCGAGATCGAGCCTGAGCTATCCAAAGGCCGAGTTTCGATGAGTCGAATCGACGAGTTATTCAACCCTTTTGCCACCTGTAATAGTACCACATCCACCGTCTATCCATATTTTCCAAATTTCTATCGAAAGAGACGAAAAGTGTAATACGATTCACGTGTGATATTTTGTCAAATGGGGCACCATGTCCATATCTACCAGCTAGGCACAATTAATTCTTTTGCCAAACGAACAAGTCATTTCCCCCTCTTGAAAAATCCGCCTAATTCCCCCAAATCTAGCCCCAGTTTGGCGGGCCTTAATTTATTTCTTATGCTAATTTTCAAACACACTTTTATTTATACATAATAAAATATTCTATACGTAAATTCAAAATTTTTTCTTATATTTTAAGTACACATTGTTGGAAAAAAACAATTCAAAACATAGTTTTTTAAAATTTAAATGCTAACAAACGGGGCCTAAAATATTCTTAAATCCCCCAGCGCTGTCATTATCGCCCGCTTTGCAAATTCCTCCATTCCCATTCAGTAGACCTCTCTCATTCACTCCAACAAAAACTTCTGTTTCTCATCGTAACATCTACCTCTCAAATTTCATGGCCTCAGCTTCGCATCCACTCGTGCAACATCTAAAATACACTTGTCCCTTTCTCAAGATACCTTCGAATCACCAATCAATTCCGTACCACCAAAATCTGCCAACCCAATAAATGTTATCGATAATTATGACAGCTTTACGTACAATCTCTTCCAAGTAAGTTTCTTTTATCTTTCTCTTATTGAAAATCCATAAACATTTCTCACTACCCCGTTTGCTAACTTTCTTTTTTAGATTTTCTGAATTTTGAAGTATATGGGCGAACTGGGGTGTGATTTTGAGGTCTACCGATATGATGAGCTAAAAAAGTAAAAATCTACTCTTTAATTCACTAATTTTCTTTTTATTCCCACATGTATATCTTCGTCATATGTTTCTTTCTTTCTTTATTTATATTGACAAAAACTATTTGGCAAATAATGATATTACCGTGCAATAGTTTGGGCAGAATTACTACTTGCAAAAATAAATGATATATAATGTTAATGGTCGAAGCAAGAGTTCAACTCTTTCTCTTTAAGACGTTGACGGTATTTCGGCACTCTTTTCCCAAGACACAACGATTTCGACTTATAATATTAGCACTCCAAATTACAAGACCCGACGAACCTACTCACGTTTTGATCTTTCTAAAATTTGTGGACTAAAATGTACGAAAATAACTTTCGAGATCAAATTGCAAAAAATGGAATAATGCAGGGATGAAGGAATATAATTTGGAAGAAGAATAAAATCAGAATTGATTTTGAAATGAATAAAAATCAGGGTGTGAGGACATTTATATAGAAGTTAAAGTTGTGTCCAAAAGACACAACAGTCGAAAAATTGTGTCTTCAACAAACACAGCCCGTTTAGACACGCAGCTTAACTGCCAACCTCCATTTTCTAGATGAAATCACGTGTCACGCATAGAAAATTCGGGAAAATAAATAATAACCATTTAGACAGGTAGCTTAACTGCCAACCTCCATTTTCTAGATGAAATCACGTGTCACGCATAGAAAATTCGGGGAAATAAATAATATAAATAAATATATTATTATTTTAAATAATAATAAAATAATATAATTCAAATAGTATTTTATCAAAAAATTTATATCAACTTGCCCAAGCCCACAACCCATGCCATGTAGTGCGGTCGACGATAGCGCACGTGTGAGCTTTAGCCCAACCTACTAGTATGTAGGTTCTCTCCCCTTAAAGACTATCGGTATCCCTTAGTGCCCAAACCCAAGTCTCAAATTTGAGAAATGTAAAGTGATTTCTATTATTCTAGTTTTCCTATGTGGGATTGGAATTTTTCAATTTCCTACCAATCTTATTCCCAATTTATTTCAATTTCACGTGGTCATCTTTTGGCCTTAATTTCTCGTTCACACTAAATTGATTTTGAGAAAATAAATACATTACATTAATTTACTCATGGAGTAGAACACATTCGGTCAAAAAAATCTTTTGTCCAAATAAAGAGACCCACTAAAATAATTGGTCAAAAATTAGTCAAACCAACTAATAAAAACCAATTTTTCCCAACAAAAACTCCGTGGGAACGATACTTCTTAGTCAATTTTAAATATTCGGGTGGAAGGGAAAGGTGCAATTATACTGTATTTTGCTGCTTCCAGTTATATACCTTGCTTTGGCACTATCAATTTTTGTGCAAAATTTTTAAGCAAATGGCATGTAACAAAATCAGACAGTTTGCTTAATGTATTTAGAGTATAATGGTGAATTTATTTATTTATATTGTTCCATTTCATATATATAGTTTGCTTAATATATATATCTGAAGGAAACCAACAGTTTCTGGTAAATGGAAGTTAAGATGCCAACACTACCATTTGGGAACTAGAAAGGTTATAAAATCTTATTGAAGTCAGAACCTAAAAGAGTTCTTTGTGTAGTATTTGCAATATGCGGGAGGTCTGCTGTCAAATTTGTGACTTTCGCGAGCACTCTGATGGTCAAGTTATTGATTTTGTAAACCAGAAAGTGACGTCTGATGGTGAAGTGGTCACCAGAACGTGGCTGAGTGTGTATAAATATAATGATGTGTTCTTTAGAGTTAAGGAGTTCAAGATCAGAAATCAGAATCCCAACCCCTTTCTTACCATAATGTGGGAGTATTTATACTAGAGAAAGGGAAAGGAGAATCGTTGGATGTAAGTACACGTGGCTTCGGATCCTGGGCGGGTCATCCTTTCATAGGCATCAATTTGTCAATCCATAGGTTGGCGGGTATTAAATGTTCTCTGACATAGCAGCGTGAGTTGACCGTTTGGAATCTGCCACACGTCCCATCAATCAGTCTAAGGATTTGATTTTGGGGGAGATCTCCTCATAAAAGATCTTGGCAGATGTGGGGAGATGAATGTGGGGTGTGACGAATGCAGAGTGCGGGCCTTTGCATCGTCGTGTATGGCGGATGAGTTCGACTCTTCTACAAAGTGAGCAGTAGTGTTCAGTTCGGGGTATTGAATTCGATTCGTCCAATATAAATTCAGTTCGTCCGCCACGTGGCAGCACGAAATCAGTTCTTGCAACACGTGGCAGACGAACTAGATGGACGAGTTAGAGGGCCTTTGAAGGCCCCTAACAGTCACAATTAGTTGCAGTATGTAATTGACATTTCCTGTTACTTCTACAGGAAGAATCCAAGAGGAGTGTTAATATCGCCTGGACCAGGTAAGAGTTTTTTAAGATATTCCATTCATTTTATACCGTTGTGGCTTATTTTGAGTGATTGTTTCAATTCATTTCAGGCACTCCGCAGGACTCTGGATTATCATCACAGACAGTCCTGGAACTCGGACCAACTGTACCATTATTTGGTGTGTGTATGAGACTTCAGTTCATGGGGGAAGCTTTTGGAGGTGATTGATGATCTTCTTTTTGTAATTAAAGAGCTGTATTCATTGCCCATTTGATTTACCGTTTTCTGTTGTGTTTAACTTAAATGCAGAAAAAATGTTTAAATTATGGCAAACATAGTTGTAAAAAATGTGAGAATTGAGATCAAGTTCTGACGGCTTAGACTACCATTGTGGATTCAGTTACTTTTGAAACTTTGCCATTTGCAATATATGGCATTAGGAGTAACACTCATTGCAGTCTGTTGGGATACTTAGAAATGATAAGAGTTTTATATTGTAAATTAGAGTAGAGAAGATGCTTAGAGAAATAGAATGTTGTTTCTTCATATATGTTGTACTAAAGGATACCTCGCATCTACCATCATTGAGAAAGACTGCAAACCGTTGCAAAGAACATAGGCAGCAACAACAAACAAAGCCTTATTCCCAATAATTTGTGAGGCTACATGGATGGGATCCTTCTTTGTTTTGTTTTGATGTAAAAACAGAGTACATAATTCTTTTAAATATCTTCATAGATGATCGAAATAACTGGGCTTAGTTATTATGGAATTTGGCTTCAAACTGATTACCTTCTTTTCATGTTTATATGTGTAAATATCAAAATTTTCCCCATCAAGGTAAAAGTCTCAAGTACTGCGTGTACAAGTTAAAGGACTTACATATCAGTGACAGTATGGTATAGTTCATTTGCATGAAAACAAAGCAGCTTCAATGATTCCTTCATACTTGAATCAATTCAGTTTTAATAAGCATGGTTGTAATTTAAATAATGAGTTGCTAGCTTTATCTGAAATATCCTTGGGGCATCTTATCCATATGTTTCTAGGGTTGCAAACAAAGTGAAGGCTGTGGCAATTTAATTTGCTGAAAAATGTCTCATTGTCTGGGCAAATACTGAATGAAACCTGTTCTAGAATTTTTCCTTCATTGGAGAAATCTATTTTGGTGGAAAGTAACAATCAATTTTAGCCAATGTCCAACCAGACCTTAAACATACAATAGAACACCTTATTTCGCTGAACTAGTGTCTGCAGCTCTAGACAATATTTGGAGGAGTTTATACCGGATGGATAGTATTTGCAAGATGGTTGTGGTGTCAAGATCTGTGAAATATAATTAGAATTGTATTTGCTGCTAGTATGGTGAGAACCTTAAGAGGATGGTATTTGGATATTCAGAACGCAGCGGTGCACCTTCCTCTGATGCTGATTCTTGAAATATTAGTTACTATACTCACATTTTTAAATGTTTTGGGTTTCTACATCATCTTTTTTCATTTGAATTTTTCCATGGCTGAGAGAATTTGGTAGTGGTTTTATAGGTTCTTTTTCTCTTCCACTGTTGGTTTTAGAGGACGCTTTAACTTTTTGGGATTCTTGTTACAGGCAAAATTGTACGTTCTCCTTATGGTGTTATGCATGGAAAAAGTTCTCTCATGCATTACAACGAGGGTGGGGACTGGGGAAGATGGCATATTTTTGGGCTTATCGAAGTATGTAACTTTCCTGCTGCTAGTTGTGACGCACACTCGCGAATTGTTTCAATTTGTTGATCTGCTGTACAACTTCATTATGTTCTCTCTCATTCTATATTGTGTCCAGGAGTGTCATTGTTTCATTGCTGACACGGATACTTGAAGGGTTCTGCTAGTCCAAGGTATACGTGTAAAAATGTGAAATTCATATGTTTGTTTCATATGTATTTTCATGTTGACCATCTACTGATGTAATCTCTACTTCATCCTTTCCCTCAGCTTTCATGACATCACGCATGAATCGATTTTAATTTACGAAGATACCTAAACTTTTGCTTTCGTTTGTGCAAGCTATAAATGAGTTCTGATTTATCAGTGTTTTCTATTTATGTAAACTGATCTATGAATATAGCTCTTCTACTTCATCCTCTTTGCCTTCAGGTCCTTCCATCTTTGATGTCCTTACCACGATCTCTTTCCGTTTATATATTGAGCACCTTCTTACTTGTTCCTTTTTCCCATTTCAATGTCACGCGTGAAAACAATACAAACTATTTTTGATAAACTAACCAAAGCAGCGGTGGACCCAGGAAATGAACTCAGTTAGGGAGGTTGACGGTCGTCAACCGTCAATGGCTGCAATAACGAGATCGTTTACAAAATACGAGATAGAGTGAGAAATGGATGACTACAAGAAGAATAATATAACAAATTATCATCCGAATTATAGTACTAAATCTATAAATCACCAATCAATATATATAAATCACAAATCACAATACGATATAATCTTACTCAGTAAATATAAATTTAGACAACTGCATTCTACGGGACCTTGTATCCTAATTCCTAAATCACAAATCAAAACTCATTAATGATAAATTAAAATTCACAATTCAACGATAGTGCAACATAAATTATTTATTCAAAATCACAAATTCACAGTTTCACAAATCACAATTCTCATTTTAATGCAAAATTGTCAATAACTCATAGAACATAAATCATGATTCTTAAGTAAGGATAATCATATATCATAAATAAAAAATAACACCAAAACCAAAAAGAGAGAGAGAGAGAGCTCACAGGCTCCCTCATGGTCATGGCGGTAGCCGACAGTTCCGACCTTTCGACTTTCGACAATCGAATTACCCGGCACAACTGGACTGGTCACTGCCCATTGGTGGAGACGTCATCAGGAGGTGGCTCAGGCGGGTGTCGGTAGAAACTTAGAAGTGGAAGTGTGGAACCGTGTAAATTGTAAAATGGAAATTGAGTGAAATTAACGGACCTGGACGGCTGGACTATATATAAATTGTTTTGGGCTTGGTTAATTGAAAAGCAGAGGCTTCGGCCCAACCAAATGGGGAAGGCCCAATTAAAAAAAGAAAAGAAAGGAGAAGCCAAACCCTCGCCTGAATCACGCCAGTCTCCTTCTTCCTCATGATAGCATTGTTCTGACGGAGCCCAGCACGCGCGGCCCCCTCCCTTTGCCGGGTGTTGGGTCCGCCGCTGAACCGAAGGATGAGAAGAATTAAGAGAAGAAGGAGAAGAAAAAATATTATTGAGCCACCAAAAGTTTAGGTTCTAATGAAATAGTTAGGTTTATATATTACAAGGCGAGTAAACAAAAAGGAAATCTACGCTAGAAGGAAACTAAATAAAATTATGCATAAATCAAATATGCTATAATATGGTTAACAATAGGTACTAATATTATCTTACATCTTTGCTAGCTGTTGTTGCTTACCTTTTTATTTTTGACATCATTTCCCTTCTTTCCTCTCTAAACTTTGGGAATGTTGAGGAAAAACGAATGCTTGAAAATATCAATTAGCATTGTTGAAAATTTAGCCCATATTTGATAGTGATTTTTTAATCTAAATTTTAATTTAAGTCAGAGTCAACAATCGATTTTAACTACATATTTATGGAATTCACAACTTTTCAACCACATATTTATCAACTTTTATCAAAATCTATAAAAAATATGATTTTAATCCACACCAAACAGGGACTTAAAGGCTTAAGCACAAGCATGCTTGAGACTACGAGCAACTAGTTTTGCGATAATTGAATATTATGTCATTTCTCTATAGCCATTTAGTGTCGTGGTACTCCTCTTCTCAGCCCTTTTAATACGGTGCATGGCGTGCCTCTTGTTCATATCTTAACTGGGCAATCTTTTCTTGCAAACAATCCCTTTGTCTCAATTCAAAGAAGATGAGAAAGAGAGTTTTTCGAGTATGCAAGCAAGCAGCAAGAGACAACATGAGAAAGAGAGTTTTTCGAGTATGCAAGCAAGCAGCAAGAGACAACTGCTGAAAAGAATATCTGCTTCTACTGTATAATGCATAGTTATTAAAATCGGCCGGCCCGGCCTGTAACCTGCCAAACCGGGAAGAGTTCTTGGCTGATTGTACATTTTGATCGAAAAACATATGAACCGGTTAAGAACCAATAAAACCGACAAAAATCATCCAACCTGCCCAATTTTGATAAAGCATGGGAGTCACCCGCGTGGCCTGACCTGGCCCGTACACAACAATTTATACATCAGTATGTGTTTGTCTGAAATGTGAATTCGAATTTGAAAAAACCATATAATACACACCGTTATTAACCAACATACCATTATGACTTTTGCTTATGTAAAACATCACTAAAATAATGTTTAGTTTTAATTTTAATCACTTATAATTTTATTTATTTATTTAGCAAAATTTCAAACTTGATAAAATTTGTGTAATTTAATAGTAATTATAACATATAATAATAAGTATACACAATGCTCTCATCTCGATAGTGTGAATCTATAGAGTTTTACACAGTATAGGTAAAGGAATTAATTATGTGAAAAGGAAAGAATTGAAAGAGATCCCTAAAACTGTAAATATACGATAATTACAATCATGTAGAAGCTAAGATTAATGGGAATTGTCGTAATTTGAGGAGCCTAATGGAAGCAGAGATTCTTTACTAATTACTTTTTTTTCTCCAAAACTTAGCAAGTGTATACTGCTGACCTTCAAGAATTCCAAACCGAACTTGTGTAGTTCTATTCCATATACTGAGGATTATATATTTAACAAATAATATCAAAGATGGGCATGAGCCATTCGACTTTTTAAAAATGTCATAAACCTCAATTCCAGGCAAAAATAAATATACATTTTCTGTTTTGCCCTTAGAGATATTAGATTTGAAACAATCCCCTTTTTTTCTTTTCTTTTTTTTAATCGTAACTTAAAAAAAATCCCAATTGAGCATTTACATACAAAATGCTTCAAGACGCTCATCGTAAGGCAATTTTTGAAGCGTACTCCTCAGTGAGAGAGGCACATGCCTCTCAGCATCGCTTCTAGGCTCGTGAGGTGTGTTCCTTAATTCTCCATATTTGTTTACTTTGAGTGTTTTCAGTGAAAACTTAAAAAATATTCAAAATGTGGAAAAACAAGTGTTTAAATAAAATTTTAAAAAGTAAAAATATAAAATTCAAAAAAAAAAAATTAAAAAAAATTCTAATAGTTAAAAATAAAAATTATAAAAATTTCTAAAAATAAATATTATATAAAATATAAAAATAGTTGAAGCTCATTATTTACACAAAAATTCTAAAAAATATTAAGAGCTTGTTTGTCTCCATTCAGGGGCGGAGCCATGTATGGTCCAGTGTGGCCACAGGCTCACACTGAACTTTTGGGCTGAAATATTTTATTTTATTATTATTTTTTTTTAAAAGTTGTATGTTAAGTTCCAACCCAAGAAGGAAGCCCAAAATCACGACCAAAAATACTATACCCAGGCCCTAGCGTCCCAAGCCCAGTCCAAAATCACACCATTTTTCCTCCTTCTCACCCGACTGCTCTATTTCACTACCCAAATCCACCCGTCTTCTCCATTTGCTTAGCCGCAGCCTCCGAGAAAAGGCGAGCCATCGAGGACGAGGAGGAAATGAGAATCCATTGAATAGAAAATGCGAGCCATCGAGGAACTGAGAATCCCACGCAGACTACTCCATTTGGGAATTGTTAACTTGAAATTGTTGAAATTTGAGTATTGTTGAAAAC
>CAIGRN010075277.1:0-12778 GCA_903798345.1 Fraxinus anomala
CCAAGTTTTGTATAATTCAAAGGAGAGCATGGGTTCAAATTTTTAGAATTTCATTAAACCCGCTAAAATGTAACATATATTATTTTGGTGGACTAGAATCAAATTCAAAGAGTGCCACAATGGTCAACCTCTCACTATCCTAAAGAGGGGTCGCGGTTTCGAATCACCTCTCCCATCCTAAAAATTAAAGTATTAAAATCTTACACAATAAAAATTATAGGAAAGAGATTCGAAACCGATACCTCCTATATGAATATAAGAGCCATACTCAACTGAGTTACAAGATATGTTTGAAAACAAAACGAATTATTAGGTATATAATTTAAAAACTTTATTCATTGTGAACCAAAAAAAATTGTTCCCAGCGGATCCAGCACGGGCGGTCGCCGGGACTCGCCAGGTGCTGGGTCCGCCCCTACTTTATTGTATACACTTATCCACAAAGATAGGGAAGAACATTAAAATCTATACATGCAGGTATTTATTCTTGAGTAGTGTTTGTGATCACAGTTGATTTTTAATTTTATTTTTGCTGTTGTTTTTATTTTTTTTACTCTTTTTTTGTGGGTTGACAAGGATTTTGTGGATAGGTAAAGTTATTTGTACAATCTTTGTTGAAAACTTTGTTTACAATCCATACGCTATTAAGATGCGTACCGTTGATTTAAAAAATAGTTTTTAAAATGGATGGTGTAAATTTCCTTTAACTCATGATTGTCAATAGAATTCTCAATCATAGTTATACATTTAGCATGACTCTGTGTGGATTTGGTTGTCAGGTGAAGGGGATGCCCTTAAACTTTGATTTTGAGGGGAAGGAGGTGCTAGTTTTGGAGTTGGTTTAAAATATATCAGCTTGTTGGGGAACAAATGATTTCAAGGAGAATTGTTTTTTGAATAGTTTTTGTGAGCCTAATCTGTCCTAGATACTGTTAGTAAGGGTGGGCAAAAAGATTGAAAAATCGATCAAATCAACTAAACCAAAACAAGTCGAGGAGGGTCGATTTGAACCAAAAAAATCGATTTGGTTCAATTAATTTTACCCATTAAAAAGTCGGGTTGGGTTAATTGTGATTTAACCAACTCGTCAATGAAACAACTCACTGTGCTAATACATTTTTTATTTTATTTTTTAAATCATATTTTTAAACTCAAAAAATAAAATAATAAAAACATAAATATAATTATTTCTCCAATAATTTGTCTACCATATACACTTCTTCTGACAAACCTCCAAGTTTCAAAAAATAAATAAGAAGCAGAATCATTTTTTTTGTAAACTCCAAGTTCAGATTGTAACGTTGCTTTTCATTTTGGTTTAATTGTTTATCGGTAACTATCGGATATATAAGTCGAGTTGGTTGGTTTCGATTTCAGGTTGAACTCAAAATCAACCCAATTTGAACCATGCACATGCCTAACTGTCAGGAGTCCCAGCAAACTAACATCGTGGTCAATGCTGTTTTTGTCATTAGTCGATGTCGACATCACAGCTGGTGGTGGTGATACTATTAGTGGTTTAACTGAAACAGTGGTGATTTCAAGGAATAACGCCAATTTAAGTTCCAAATGGAGGTAAGACTCCATTTCCACCAGCTCCAATGCCGGAGTTGATTGAGAGCTCCTCTATGTTCCCCCGACTCTCCAAATCAACAACATCTCTATTGCCACCACTGCAATTGCTAACACGAAAAAATGTTCAATGGACGAGTGGGAGAGCGAATTTTTGAAATATGTTATTCTCTCTCCTAGCCAAGAGCAGTCCATTCTAAGGTGGATCACGAGGGTATGTTGACGGCCCTTTAATGGGCAACCAGAACAAGGTCTTCCAAATCGGTAGTCGTACGCCGATATCGACAGAGTTTGAGGTCAGTGGTGGGTTTGGGGGATCAAACATTTGATGCAGACCTAGTTAGCCTATTTGCTGCAAAGTTTATCACTCCAGTTCTTACCTCTATGCTCAACTTAAATTCCACTATAAACAAATCCAACAACCCCATCTTCAAATCTACCTAATACTGTGTTTCCTTCCGTCCCTAATAATCTTAGAGAATTTGATTCTCCACAGATGCTGGTAAACTAGAACCAATCTCACCACTCCCAAAACCGTCATTTTTATTATTCTATGTTGGTCCCAGAGTTCACAAAAAACGCAAAAACAAAGCAGTAAATCGCGAAAAAATAAAGAACATAAGGATTTTTCGCCCAAAGGGCCCAGATGTTCAGTCTTAGGCCTACTCACCCGTTGAGCATCCACACAAAAGGATTAAGCTTTAGTTCCACTAAAATCACCAAAAAGAATTACAATGTATGAAGAAATCAGAAATTTCTTTACGATTTCTCTCGCCTCAAAATCACTCAAAGTATACACAATCTCACAGTTTATACATCAAGTGCAGTGTATGCCTTATCACTCAAAATTATACAGAGATTGATTAAGAAATCACTAAGATTTATAAAATCGGCAGAAGATAGATGAACCTTAACACATACAGAGAAAACATCTCAAAAGGACTGAACAGTTCGACCCCAAAAATGAAGTTTCGAGAATGACTTAAGCCAGGGAAATCAAGAGTCAATCATCAGACGGTGGAGATCTGGCCAAGTGTAGGGCCAGATCATAAGACCAAGAAATTAATAGAGGCGTGTAAAGTATAAACACGTTTTAACCACCAAGTAATAACATTGGGCCAAGGATTCGGTTCTAACACAGGCCCAACACCAACAGTTTGGGCCAAGAATTTGAGGCAGCCCAAAACATATAACAATCTCCATCTTAGTAAACAATTCTTGGTGACTTATAGGTACTAGAGAACCATTATGTATCATTTGCTCTTATTTAACCTGTAAAAATAAAACAGAAAAAGTTAGTATTTATTCACACACAGCCCTACTTGATTATTCTAAATTGACTCCAATTCAGTAATGATTAGGATTTTCAAGCAGTTTTTGAATTTATTCAAAGGAAGAACTTTGGTTCCCAAATCAGAGGGGTTGAATTCATTTGGAATTTTTTCTAGATTAATCAGACCATTTTTAGGCATGTTTCTCACAAAGTGAAACTTTATATCAACATGTTTGGTTCGATCATGATACATAGGATTTTTGCTGAGATGTATAGCACTCTGATTGTCAGTGTAAATTTTAACAGAATTATTCACAAAGCCAATTTCACTTAGTAATCCTCTCAACCAAAGACTTTTCTTAACAGCATCACAGGCAGCAATATATTCTGCCTCTGTAGAAGACAAGGCATCAAGTTTTTTCAATTGAGATTTCCAACTAATGCAGCTATCACACAAAGTGAAAACATAAGAAGAGGTAGACCTTCTTTTATCTAAATCTCCAGCAAAATCAGAATCAATATAGTCTTTCAAAACAATGCATTCATTACATTTTTTTAACAACAGACCTAATTCAGTATAACCTTTTAAGTATTTTAACATCCACTTCATAGCCAGCCAATGTGTCTCACCAGGATTAGTCATAAACCTACTTAGAATACGTATTCCATGAGCCAAATCAAATCTGGTACAGACCATTAGGTACATATTACATCCAACAGAGTTAGCATAGGAATGTTTTCCATTCTCTTAAACTCTTCATCAGTTTTAGGTGACTATTTACTAGATAATTTGAAGTGATTGGCAATAGGCAAAGAAGCAGATTTACAGTCAATCATAGAAACTTTTTCAAGTATTTTCTTTATGTATCCACATTGTCTCAAACATAAAGTGTAATTAGTTCTGTTCCTTTTTATTTCCATGCCAAGAATCTTTTTAGCTTGTCCTAGATCTTTCAATTCAAACTCAGATTTTAGTTTTGATTTAATAAAATCTATTTCAGATCTATTTTGACAGGCAAGTAACATATCATCGACATATAAAAGCAAGTAAATAGATTTAGGTCCTCCTGACCCTTTGAAAAAGAGACAAGAGTCATAATTGCTCTTAACAAAACCCAAGGTCTGAATATAAGAATTGAATGTTTTATACCACTGTCTGGGAGCTTGCTTCAAGTCATAAAGAGACTTTTTCAACAAGCAAACCTTGTGAGTATTAAATTTTACTTCATAACCTACAGGATGTCTCATATAGATGGTCTCATCAAGATCCCCATTCAAAAAGATAGTTTTTACATCAAGCTGATCAAGTTCCCAATTAAAATGAGCAAGAGCAAGCAGAATTCTAATAGAGGTATATTTAGCAACAAGAGAAAATATCTCATTATAGTCCACTCCTTCATTTTGAGTGAAACCTTTTGCAACAAGTCTAGCTTTATATCTTTTACCTCCTATGTTAGAATCTTCTTCTTTGATTTTAAAAATTCATTTACAGTCAACAACCTTCTGATTTTTAGGTTTATTAACCCAAAATCCAAGTTTTGTTTTTGATCAAAGATTCTATTTCCTCATTAATGGCTTCTTTCCAAAATTTAGACTCAGGACAGTTGACAACTTCTTCTAATGTGGAGGGTTCAAAATTCAAAGAGTCAAGGGCAGTGAAAAAAGTAACGAAATCATCACTATTGAACGTAGTGGAAGGAATTCTATTCCTTCTATCTCTCTCTAGTCAGTTGGTAGTCGGCCAGAGAAGGATTAGTAGATTCAGTTTCAACATCAGGTTCACTCAGATTCTGATTTGCTTCAGATTGAGTAGATTTCACCTCAATCAAATCATTGTGATTATCAGTTTGATTTCCAAGAATGGTTTCAATAATGGGAGCAGATTTATTAGATTACGTCTCAGATGTAGTCTTGCAAAGGAAATCATTTTCATTAAAGATTACGTTTCTGCTGATAATGACTTGAAACCCATTCTTAGATTTTACCCAAGGTCTATAACCTTTCGTTTCTTCCCCATATCCTAAGAAAATACATTTCAAAGATCTTGGTTCATGTTTTCCTACATTTTGATGGGAATAGGCAGCATATCCAAAAACATTAAGTCTATTGTAATCAGGCACATTGTTAGACCACAGTTTCTCAGGGATTTGAAAATCAATGGCACTTGAAGGACTTCTATTAATGATGTATGTAACAGTTTTTAAAGCTTTCCCCCAAAAGAATTTTGGAAGACCAGAACTGTGAATCATATATGTGACCTTTTCCAATAAGGTCATATTCATCCTCTCAGCAATACCATTTTGCTAAGGGGTGTATGTCACAGTTCTATGCCTTAGAATTCCATTTTCCTTACAAAATGAATCAAATTTCAGATTGCAGAATTCAAGGCCATTATCAGTCCTAAGTGCTTTGATTTTCTTATTGGTTTGATTTTCAATCATCAATTTCCATTGTTTAAAATTTTGAAAAGTGTCAGATTTATGTTTCAAACGAAAAGTTTATATTTTCCTCGAAAAATCATCTACTATAAGTAAGCAGAATCTGAAACCACTCAGGGTATTCACGGATGCTGGACCCCACACGTCAGCATGTAAATAGTCCAAAATTGAAGTAGATTTATGGACTCCAGTTTTAAAAGGAAGTTTATTCTGTTTTCCAAAGATAAAGTCTTCACAGAAGCTGAGTTTTTCAAAATTGTCTTTTCCAAAATATCCAAGTTTATTCAAAATTGTTAACCCCTTTTCATACGTGTGGCCAAGTCTTTTGTGCCAGATTAAAGACTTATCAGATTTAGAATTAACAATAGCTGAGTTGTATCCTACTAAAGGCTCAACATACATGGTATGATACCATTAATCTTGGGTAATGAGATTATTTCTTTATGATTTTGATGGAGCTTTATGAAGCTTTTGTGGATTCTTATATCATAGTCTTCATCCAATTCACCTAGGAAAATAAGATTAATTTTCAGTTCAGGAACAAACCTGACTTTATTAAGTTCAAGTATCTCGTTGTTATCAATTTGAAGATTCACTTTTCCTATACTCTTTATCTGACAACTCATGTCATTTCCCATCTAAACTTGCCCTACATTCTGATCAATAAGTTCAATAGACCAATCATTTATAGGGCACTTATGGAAAGTACAGCCAGAATCAAGAACCCATTCTTTTGGGTTTCTATTAGTGGTGTTAACAATGACAACCCCCTGAATATCATGTTCAATTTTGCATGCAACAGCAGCATACCCATCAGAATTGTGTTTATCTTTCATATCAAAGATATTTTTAAAACAATCTTTGATTAGATGTCATGTCTTCCCACAGTAATAGCATTTCGGCTGTAATTTAGATTGAGATTGATTCTTGCTTTGATTTCTGAACTTAGAAAATTGAGGTTTATCTCTTTTATGAGAATTGTAGTTGCATTGATTTCCCTTCTTATTCTGATTAGGTTTCTCCCTTACATTCAAAGCTTCATTAGACTTAGAGTACTTAAAATCAGATTTTAATTCAAGTTCTCTATTCCTTAAGGATGATATAACAATGTCAACAGTAAGATCAGTTCTCCATATTCAAGAGCATTTCTAAGGTCTCTATACTTGTCACCTAGAACATTCAACAAAGCCACCATTTGTTGATCTTCAGACAATTTCTCATCACAGTCAGTCAACTCTTGAACAAGTCTAGTGAATTTATCAATATTATCTTCAAATGTGGATGAAGGATTAAATCTGAAATTGTAGAACTGTCTCAGGAGATAGAATTTGTTAGGCATACTTTTAGCAAGGTAGAGAGATTTTAACTTAGTCCATAGGCCCTGTATATTAGTGGTTTTCCAACTTTCCTAATTACAGTATCAGATAAGTGAAAAAAAGGAACTCCAAGCAATATCATCTAACTCCTGTCTTCTATAAACACTAAATTCAGGTGGCCAAGTCCCATATATGACAATAGCACGCCTCTGTTGTAACAATAGATCCTTCATTTTCTGTCTCCATAAACTAAAATCCCAGTCCCCCTCCAAACTTCTACTTCAAACTTATGTGCAGTAGGCATGATCAAAGATAAACACACAAGGATCAAATAATAAGCCACACGGTATATAACAAGTATTGACAGTATGAGAAAAGACTTCAAGAAAATTATAGAATTCTATTAGGATTAACAATTGATCATCAAAGACAATTATATCAAACAAAAAATTGTCAATCTTGAATGTGTTTAAGGGGTGGTAGCCCTTTGTTCCCCTACTCGTCAGATTCCCAGATCCTCAATGAGATCTTAGACAAATGAAAATAGGAAATGATCACTTACCTTAATAACAGATTTCAAAAATTGACACAAGATACTGCAAGTAATAGGAGGTTTTAGACAATACCAGAAGCAATTGAGAAAAACCTCAGATAGGATGCAGGAAGCAACGAGTCACACAGACTCAGTGAGAACTCAGTGGAATCGAACGAGTCAACTCAACTCACCACGACTCAGTACTGAGTGAGATCAAGAACACCACACACTTAGTAGAACCACCAGATCAGAAGAGATAACCCAGAACATGAACGTTTTTACAAAAAATCACACAAATCCATTTTAAAATTACTTGAATCTTGTAAGGGATCTTACTCAAAAAGGTAAATCACAAAAACTTAACCTCAAAAATTTTATTTACCACAAAGAGTTTCAAAAATCGTGAGATCTGTACAATCGAACAATTTTTGAAAAATTAGGGTTCTGAAAAATGAACACCAAACCAGATCTTAACTAATAGAGGGCTCTGATACCACTTGTTGGTCCCAGAGTTCACAAAAACAAAGCAATAAATCGCGAGAAAATAAAGAACACAAGGATTGTTCGCCCAAAGGGCCTGGATGTTCAATCTTAGGCCTACTCACCCGTTGAGCATCCACACAAAGGGATTAAGCTCTAGTTCCACTAAAATCACCAAAAAGAATTACAATGTATGAAAAAATCTGAGATTTCTTTACAATTTCTCTCGCCTCAAAATCACTCAAAATATACACAATCTCACAATTTATACATCAAGTGCAGTGTCTACCTGATCACTCGGAATTATACAGAGATTGATTAAGAAATCACTAAGATTTATAAAATCGGCAGAAGATAGATGAACCTTAACACATACAGAGAAAACATCTCAAAAGGACTGAACAGTTCGACCCCAAAAATGAAGTTTCGAGAATGACTTAAGCCAGGGAAATCAAGAGTCAATCATCAGACGGTGGAGATCTGGCCAAGTGTAGGGCCAGATCATAAGACCAAGAAATTAATAGAGGCGTGTAAAGTATAAACACGTTTTAACCACCAAGTAATAACATTGGGCCAAGGATTCGGTTCTAACACAGGCCCAACACCAACAGACTGGGCCAATAATTTGAGGCAGCCCAAAACATATAACATTCTATAGCGTTCCGTATTTTGTGCGATACCCTACAAATATTTGCATATCTTATTATTGATATTATTTCAACTATATGAATGGGAAAATTGCATCAGCAATCCATAGCATTTTCACTTTTTGTAGACTTTACCCTAACCTTCAATTTGTGTCAGTAGATGTCCTTAACTTTTCTGAAATATTCATTTAAAGTCCAAATGAATGAAGTCCATCCATTTTTTCATTAGTTGACCAAGAAAATGATTTTGACCGAATTATTAATTATTTCTATGAGGGTGAAATTGTAACTTTATCTATTTCCATATAAAAATAATTAAATAAAAAAATCATCATCATCTTCCACCCCTACCCCTACCCCATCCCATCTAAACCCACCTTTATCCCTACCCAAAACCAAACCCACCTGCTACATGCCGCCATCAACATCCGCATGTTGCCGTCGCCACCATCGACCACTACCATCACCATCACAGCCAACACAAAGCAAAATCCCCAGAATCACAATCACAACACAAAGCAAAACCCAAAACCAAACCCCTGCTACCATCGTCTTCGACAATCGCTTGTCGTCGCCCTCGTCGCCACCATCGCCCATGACCACCACCAATACAAAACAAAATCCCCAAATCACAATCACAACACAAAGCAAAACCCATAACCAAACCCCTGCTACCCATCGTCGTCCACAGCCACCCATCGCCATCTCCATCGCCACTATCGCCCACGGCTACTACTATTACTACTAACATAAAGCAAAATTCCCAAATCACAACACAAAGCAGAACCCCAAATCAACCTCTATATTGACCCATTAAACTTCCATTCGCCACCAAATGGACAAGTCTAGTTGGAGTCAACACACCTACTACCCTATGCTATCTGAAGCTTAACATCAAGAACTCTCCTTCACAAGCAACACTCCTCTCTCTGTACCTCCACGACAAATGACCCATAGGATACCTTCAATTTCACCGCAGGCTTCCACCTTGACCCCTGCGCCCTTTGCTACCTTTCAAGCAAGTATATTACCCTCAAAATATCAATCTTCGTTGGCCGCATAAGACGCATTGTGGAGTCAGTTTGAGGTAGGGACGAAAGCGACAGTAGGTGGCGGAGGTGACGGAATTGGTTTTCTCCATTTTTGGGTAGGTAGGGGTAGAATGGAGTGGGAAGAAATAGATACAAGAGAATATTTTATTTTTTTATATTAAAATTGTTAAGTTGCTATTTTGCCATTTTACAATTTGGTCAAAATCAACTTGTTTGGTCAACTAACGGTCAACTACATGGGTTTCATCTATTTGGACTCCAAATGCCTATTTCAGAAAGGTTATGGACCTCCGTTGACACAAATTGAAGGTTAACATAAAGTCTGTAAAAATTGAAATGGTTAGGACTGCTGCTTCAATTTTTCCTATATAAATTGATATTTGATAAAAAAAAATTCCTTCATAGAAAAGTACAAAAGTCGTCGATGGAAAAGTTATGACACGATTGTTGAGAGAAAATAAAGAAAGAATTAGGTTTATGATTGTGGTGTAACAATAAATTGTTTTATGTGCAAATATATTAAAACTCCATTAATATTATTTTACTTAAGAATATTTAAGTAAATAAGAAAAACTTAAAATTGTGGTGTAACTAACATAAATCGTAGTGGTAATTTTAAAACTAATTTTCTTATCAACGCCTAAAATTATAACGATTGTGGTACATGTATAACAAAACTTACAGATTTATTTACCAATGGACATGTGACGAGATTTGATTAGATTAATATTTCATCAATTAAATAAAAAAATTCTTCCACTGTCTTTGACACCTCATCAATCTATGAAGGATTATGTAAATGATGATTTACAACAAATATTTTTCAAATTAAAAACTATGTCCATGTTTGGTTTAGATAAAAACTAGATTTTTAGAAAATTTTAATAATAATTGATAGAACACGTAGAAAAGTTGTGAGTTTCATAAATAGATAAGAGTAATGTTATTTAACAACAATGGTGTTACAATCTCAGTGTAGGTAGCGCTAATGGAGCATTAAATGATAAGTGGAATTAGATGTCACGTTTAATTTCTCTTTTCATTTAGTCTATCATCTAGCGTCACCTAATTTGGGTTGCAATTCTAGTAGGGTTACATAGCATTACTCAATGGATAATTACAGTTACGGTCTCAAGTCTTCAAACCTTTGCATATTGTACCTTAACATTTCATTCGTTGCAGTCGTGGTTCCAAACCCTTCAATTGTGTGCGATTGAAGAACGTATGGATGGAATTCATCAACATTTTCATTAGTTGACCAAAAAAGGATTTTGACTATATTTTATCAATTTGTAAAATGGCAGAATGGTAATTTTAATATTCTCATATATAAACAATTAAAATATGAAATCAAAAAAACAAAAAAGAGAATAAAAAATAAAATGAAACATTCTTTCCCATTCCCACAACCAAATCGGGAAAACAGGGGCGATGCCCCCATATGGTCCAGCGCAAGTGAACTAAACTTTAGGCTCAAGCCCATTCCTTTTTCCTTTTTTTTTTTTGAGAGCCCCATATTTAGAATGCAATGGTGGGATGGACCAAAATTTGTTGAATTAGTATGTTAAAGTTTGCCTACACTTGCATATTTGTTGAATTAGTATGTTAAAGACAAGTGCAATAGTCACTTGCAATATGACTAATCAAAGTTTTATCTTCCCAGTTTCGATAAGATGCATCTATGAATTGACAGAGTTCTATTAAACAACGAGATATTTACCAAAAAATGCTATATTCTAGTAAGACAAAAATTCGTTTTTCTAATCAAAGTTCTAGTAAGACAAAAATTCGTTAAACAATGAGATATTAAACAACGAGATATTTACTAATCAAAGTTTTTTTTTGTAAGACAAAAATGCTATATTCTAGTATAAAAATTTGTTTTTCCTTTTTCTTTTTTTAATAAGGTTCTACAAGACAAAAAGGCAATACATCCTAGCATAGAAATCCAATTTTTTGAACGAAATAATTTTTGAAGATTGATAATATAGTTATTGTACAACGATATCAAAGCATAAAAACTTGTAAAGAACGGGTGTAACCTATAAATTACGTCATTTTTAATATTTTTGTAATAATGTTTTAATTTTGTCATTATTAAAAAGTTCGAGATCACCCTGCACTGAACAAATTTCCTGACTCCACCCCTACGAGAAAATCCACCTTCTCATCGTCGATCAATCAATCGACTGGCCATCGCCGTCCAAAAGCAAGATATTTTCATTTCCAAATTAATATACCACATCAATTATTTTTACTTACGGCTGTAGATCCAATTGTCGATACGAGAGAGCCACTTGGAATATGAGGAATTTTTGAAGGCACGACTGTTTGCATCTGTTACGGAAAGATCTAAAAGCGTAATTTATGTTGCGGCAACCGATGCATTCATAAACCCGTCTCTCCCATAGCCGCAACATTCGCCTGCTTCTCCCCCGCCCATAAGTTTCCTTCAATTCTTTGATCTTATCTTATGGATTTAATTGAATATTTGCATAGTGGGAATCAACAGATTTCCAATTTCCGATAGTATTGATTGATTATATTTGTAGCTGAATTGGTCTTCTGTGTTTAGTTCCCTTGAGATTATCTGCAACTCGTTTAAGGTGAGTGTTGCACCATTTTACACCAAATTTTGCACCAAATTAAATCATCTCTGAAAAACCACAGATTACCAAATTATTAATTATCCGTTTTTAATTTTGACCTTACGTGAATTACTCTAATTAAAGTAATAAGTCACTTTTAATTAATTTCTAGATGGTTAAGTGTGACATCCGAAAACTTTAGCATTTTTTTTTATTGTGATATAGCCTAGTAAAAGTTGTGTTAACAATAATATAATCTTATAAAAAGAATTTAATCAAGACTTTGGTTAATTAAAAATAAATAACCATGTGAAGAAATTAAGGGAATGAGATGGCTACCATATATATATACACATTGCAACTAGAATAACAAATGGCATGATAGGGTGAAATGTGGAAAAGTAATGATTAGAGAAAATGAAATTAATTATTATTTTAATTCTCAATCACTACTATAAATAGAGGAGAATGAGAGAGAGATAAAACATACCACAAATTGAAAACTAAAGACAAGTAAAGAATGTACTTTTATTATCTTGCAATTTGAAGATGAGTATCTATGTCTATTTTTATTCCAACATATTTACTACAATGTTCATTGAATCACTACTTACCTTTTTAAATTGATTATAGATTCAAGATTCTACCCATTGACATTACATTGGATATTGGCATTGCATTGGATAATGCTTGATATTATTGATTATACACCAAGTTGGTGTAATTGACTAATGAGCTCATATTGTATAATTCTTAATTTGCGCGCACTGGTAGAATTAAACATCTATAAGTGGGGCCCATTATTTTTCTTACTTATTTTGAAAAGAGAGAAATTTATGGTATAGATTACTCGTTGAATAAGTATATTCATATTATT
>CAIGRN010075283.1:0-19856 GCA_903798345.1 Fraxinus anomala
GTATATATAGATATAAAAATAAAATTAAAAAATATTTTTAAATTATTAATTAAAACCTGATTTTTGCAATGTGAAATTTGATTCATGATTTATGAAAATGGTATTCTAAAATCAGGTCTAGGTGTAATTTCCTCTAAGAAGATTATAATATACAATTTCAAAATTAGGAAATAAATTTTAAAACTTCAAAAGTCAGATGATAATTACATTTTATTAATTAATTAAATATAGTAAGGTTACAATTCTATACAATTTGATCACAAATTATCAAATTAATTAGTCATGAATTATTTCTTGATCACAAATAATAATAAAAAAAAATTAGTGCACAATTTATTTATTGGTAAGAAATCAAAAACTTTACAGAACACAATTTATTTATGGTGACAAATCACAAATTTTGTAAGTCACAACTTATTTCACGATCACAAATTATCAAATTAATTGGTCACAAATTAACAGATTTATTGGTCACAATCAACCAAATAATTTATCACAAACACCTTATCCCACCCAAAACTACCGTACCACGGCCATGACCACCACGACCACCTAAACACCAAAAAAAAAAAAATCAGATCCAAAATTATCATTGCGATTGCCTCGACCACCACCACCACCATCATTACCACCTCACTAGCACCGCCAACATCACCACCACAGTCAATACCACTACCACTACCACCCAAACACCACCAAAAAACCATATCCAAAATTATCACAAACGTTGCTTCGCGTCTCGACATCGCACGACGGTAATGACATTTCGACATTATCATAGTCGCTGCTTTCAAAAGTGGCTATTGAAAATTTGCAGCAATGTCTTGGCATTGCGCTTCTGCAGCGATATCTTGGAATCGAGCGACTAGGCATTGCACATATGCAACAGCGTCTTTATCCCAGTGGTTGCTCTCAAAGCAATGCAGCTATGACTGTGTCATGAGTGACTGAGCACCGTTCCAACAGTGCCTTCAATGATAGGTGTTGTGAAGAGATATAGAGAGAGATATATAGGGAGAGCAATAAGAAGGGAAAGTAATTAAGGTTTGGGATGAAATTTGGTGGGATGGATGGCGGTAGGGTAGGTATATAGATTATTTTATTTTTATAATATTATTATTAATTGGTTGGATGTAATAAGAAATTATCATCTGATTTTTGTAGAAACAAACTTTAAATTTGATTTTTAAAATGATAACTTAAAAAATCTAGTTCTATGTAATTTCCACTTCAATAAATTTGCTTATAATTATACAAGTAACTTTTATGATAAATAATTTGTATTGATCAATGCTAAAAATAAATTACTTATTTTAATAGTACTTATTTTAATAGTAAGAGACACTACATGTTTAGCTAAGTTTAAAAGTAATTAAATTTTTTTTTCTGTTAGGTTTAAAGATGTTGGCAATCTTTTGACAAAAATATTGTTGAAAAAGAGTGTTTAAAAGTCAAAGTGTTAAGTGGTAAGTTGTATAGGTGAGTTAGAAGTCCTAGGGTTCGACTATGGAATGAAAAGAAAAGAGTCGTCGCAATTTCACTGGCCTATTGCCCAATTGACACTCAAACGATAAAAACAGAAGTTGCGTCGCTCGCCTGTCGTTTGGATCTCGCTCGAGCGACACACCATCGCTCGAGCGACCATGTATCCCGAGAAAACCTAATTTGCATTTTTCAAGGTTTTATCTCGCATATACTACCCAAGACCTCTACACTATATATGTCAACTCTTCAATTCAAAAATTGGTCAGTTGACTATTGAGATAAACAAGAGATTACTTCCTACAAAATCATTATATTATTTCAACCTTCATTTTGATTTCTCCATAACATTGAAAAACATCAATTTCACACAAACCGAACAACAAAACACATACTTTCAAAACATCGTCAGAGTTTTGAAGATCGAAGAAGGTAAATGGAGTTCCAGTTGTTGGGGAACGAGGAGTTCTTATTGATCTACAGGAGATAGAAGAATTCAGAAGTTCGGGAGTTGGTGCAAGAACACGCAATCCAAGAGAGTTTTGGTGGTTACAGTCAGGAGGTCAGAAAGTACTAGAGTTGGTCGAGTCTAACAGTTCTGTAAGTTGATTCGTTTATAGTGGATTTTTACTGGCTTGGGCCTGGAGCCCAATTAGGGTTTTCTTCGTCAACAATTTTCAAATGTTATTTATTTTTCAGTAATTTATTAATTGAGGCAATTCAACATAGGATAATAGTGCATGTGAATTCATCTGAATTAATTAATAACCGTGACTTATTGCATTTATTAATTAGTAAATTTACATTTCGCATAAACACATATTCACCTTTTTCTGGGTGTTAGTTGGGTCGAACTCCATTATTTCAAGTAGTATCAGAGCCTCATTTTGATTCATGGCCCATATTTAATCTAGATGAGCGGATTTGGGTTAGTGTAAAAAATGGTTGGACCGCCCATTCCTCTACTGTTTCAGGTGTAGTTACACGTATAGACATTTCTCTTTGGACCAAGGATGAACTAGCTGAGTACAACTGGAATAGTAAAGGGCTTCATGCCTTGCTGTGTCTGCTGAAGATTTTAGGAAGGTGTCGATGTGTGAAATTGCTCAATAAGTTTGAGATATTTTAGAGATCACACACAAGGGAACCAAAAACCATTGAGAACTCCAAGTTGCAGATGTTAACCACTAGGTTTGAAAAATTTAGAATAAAGGACGATGAATCGTTCGATGAATTCTATGTGAAGCCGAATGACATAGTAAACTTTAGTTTTAACCTAGATGAGAGAATTCTTGAGTCTCAGATTGTAAAAAAAAAATCCTAAAATTATTACCTAAAAGATTTATACCTAAAGTTACTGCTATCGAGAAGAGCAATGATCTAGATGCGCTTAAGATTGAAGAATTGATTGAATCTCTCTAAACTTATGAACTCACCATATCTTAACCTATGAAGAACGAGTCTATAGCGTTGAACACTATTAGAGAAGAAGAGTATGATTCGTCTGATTTGGAATCACTTAATGAGGAGGAAATAGCCCACTTTGTTAAAAATTTCCAAAAAAATGTTTTAGAAATAATAAGAAGACTAAAGAGAGACATAGATGTAATTTCAATGAGTTTAGAAAGAGATCTAAATATGTGAGATGTCATAAGTGTCAAGGTTTTGACCACTATAGAAGTTAGCACCCTAATGGTAAGAGAAATCAAGATAACGCTATGAATGCAACTCTCACTGATAACGAGTCTAGCTCGGATAATCAAAATAAGATATCTACACATGAGGAGAGTGGAAAGTTTATGGCCTTCACTGCTAGAATTAAAAGTGAATCTGATAAGGACAGTGAGAATGTTAATGAAATAGATAGTGGTGAGCAATTTGAGGAAGATTCTGAAAATGATGATGAGATTCGTGAGGCTTATCAAAAATTATTTGATGAGAATTTTAAAATAAAGAAGGTCAATAAAGCCATGCTTAAGAAGGTCAATGAACTTGAGCTAATTAGAGATAAACTTGTAGTTGACCTTCAGGAGTCTACCTTATTCCTCAACAAATTAGAAACTGTAAATCGATCCCTAAAGTCTAAGATTAAATATCTTACAAGTGAATTTGAGAAGTCATCTAGGAGAGTTAGTGAGTTGACCGTTAAAAATGAGAAATTAGAAATCCAGGTTAAGAACCTTTTGAGCAAACTTGAACATTCCAAGTCTCAACTTCTTGTTTTCTCTAGTGGATCTAAAAAATTGGGCAGTGTTTTGGGGTTGACCAAGTCGACTGGGAACAAGGGAGGTCGAGGATATAATGAGACCGGTCAGAATAGGACTAGTATTTCCAAAACCATTTTTATCCCTGCCACTAACCAGCCTACGTATGTTCTTAATTCTGAACTCAAGAACAAGGGTATCGTAAAACAGAAGCCTACTAGGTAACGTAGGACCTACCAACCTTGGAATAGATATCAACGATCACATAAATTTGGACCTAGGTTTATCTCTACTTGTTTCAATTGTAGTGAGTTTGGACATATATGGCCCTGGGGTCATAAATTTCTAAATAGAAATCAGAATTTCAATTGAGTTAGAAATCAGAATTTTGATGGCCGAATTGACTTCCATACTAATCAAGCGAGTCATTTGACCAAATTTATGATAGATTTGACTAGGAATAAGTCTTCCACTAGTTAGGTGAAAGTAATGATCAAAAAAAAAATTAGAAATTGATCACTGTGCTCTTAAAGGTAAGAGCGTTTGCATACTTAATTGATTATGTATTTTTTATGCATGCTTATGCATTTTAATTGATTCATTCATTAGTGCACGCTTTTTTTTTCAATTTATATTTCTTGACGTAAGCGTTGATTTCCTGTTTGACGTGAGTTCATTTGATAAATTTTAGCTAATTCTAACATCATTTTCTGGCTCCGCCTGTAACATTATCTTGATTTTTTGGCACAAACATAACTCAATAATTCATGCATTATAACATTGATATTAAAATAAAAATAAATTTAGAAATACTGTGAACTGCTATCATGTTGAAAACGACCAAAAATTCGACCAACCAAATTGTTTAAACCACAAAAATTAGGTTTAGTTCTACGTTGGAGGAATAATGTCGTGACATCTCACCATATATATTTTGCGAAATAAGCCTCACAAATACTTATAACAATTTCTCAGCAATCTGGATGCCATTAAGAGCAGCTCTTTTACATATTTGATCACCACAACCAAATATATCCAACCTACTCAACAAGTAGCCAATAAGTCAAATCAGTACATAAAAATAAACAATTTTCACAAACTACTGGCATTTAGATCAATTATTACTCATGGTTCCCATCCTGATAGACATCTCACTGCCACATCATCTTTGCTAGAAGCTCCCAATGGGGTGGGAAAGTAATTGGCTATACGGTAATCGATAACAACCAAACTAGGTGCATTGCTTAGAATCTCCCTTGCTGTGTCCTGATATATTTAAGTGCCACGAGCATTTATAGTACTTTAGAGGCATTATAAAGTTTCAACCATCAACTGATTTTCATCTACTTATTATTTGATGGGAATATTTAGGAATAGGGAATCATAAATTAGAAGCCCAGCGGTTGGTAAACAACCCCTGATATTGAGAAAGACTTGAAATTCTAATTTTATGTCATCATAATCATGAGTATTATATTCAACTTTATGCAAAACTTCATGTCTCCCCAATTCAAAAAGAAAAAACGACTGTATAAGTAATGAATGACTACACCAAGCAACGACTGATCATATTGGAATTGCCCAGCATATTGGAACTTCATCAAGACAGCATAAGGGCGGAATATTACTTGGACTCATGGTATACCTATGGTGGAACCCTGATGATCTCTTAAACAGACACAAGTACTCAAATATGATCCTCGAAAATAAAAGAAACTCGGTAAAGTTAGAAGATACCCATACAAGTGGGATTGGTTTTCCATATACTAGCATAATCTAAGAAACAAACATATGGCTTGCATGCAGTTAAATTTATGAATATGATCTCTTTGAAGTTCATAAAGCCGAACGGACTTTTCTTTGGCACATTTGATGAGAACCATGGGACAAAGGCTAGTAAGAATCCTTGGTTGTGAGATAATGACCAATGATGAGATCGCGAGCAAAAAAGATCAATGAAGCCATGGAATTACTTGTTCAAGTTACATGGGCCGATAGTTCGAATGCAACAAGCAAAACATCAAGTTCTATGTTGTGCATCAAAGAAAAAGACAAAAAGAATGAAATTGATTCAAACAAAGGAAAATGAAGGCCTTCTGAACAACCATGTAGCTGCATGCAACACTCAAAACCAACTCAAGAAGAAAAGAAGCCTATCATACGATCGTACTTGATTGTGCTATGCGGCAGCATAGTTCAAAATCTGGTTAGAATTCTTCTTTTTTGTAATATTTACCATAATTTCAAGATTATCTAGAATTTTATTGATTCCCTATAAATATGGCTTTTTATTCATTATGAAAAACACACAATTATCGAGATATTATTGCGAGACATATTGCTTTCAACTCGTTCTTCATCAAACTAAACTCGAACTTATCAAGAATTGATTTCTTGTAGCATTCAACAATTCAAGTAAAGTTTATAGGTTTTGTGATCATGAGATCAAGATATTGATTTCAATATCTTGATCTCATTAGTTCAATAATTTAATGGGTCTAGCTTTCATACGTTGATTCTTGATTTTCTTAGGTTTGATCTAATTTGTTGTGGGTTTCATAGCTACAATTGCTACGTGTGTTCACATCAGTTGTGTTGTTGGTACTCTGATACCAGGAAGAGATCTCGATTAGTTAGGTGTCATGAGCATTGGGGTTTTGAACATATTAGAGCTGAGTATCCAAGTTATAAGAAAACCCTAAGTAATGCTATGAATGCAACTCTAATTGATATATATATATATATTTGAAGAGAGTCTAAATTTGAAGAAGGCATTTCTCTATTTTAAGAAATTGCATGATCTTTAGTTAGAAAATGAGATACTAGAAGTCAAACTTGAGGAGTCTACTAGAAGTTTAAATGAGTTGAAGATTGTGAAAGTATCCCTAGAAAATAAGGTTAAAACTTTTGTGAGTAATCTTGAGAAATCTAATGCACAACTTCGCTCTTTTTTTAGTGGATATAAGAAGTTTGACAACATCTTATGATTGAACAAACCAACTAGGAATAGGGGATGTTTAGGCTATAAAGAAGCAAGTTATCTTATTGCTACCTATTCTAAAACCAAGTTTTTACCTGCCTCTACCAAAACCAAAAGTGTAGGAGTCCTAGGATAGAGATCATCTGTGATATATTTTTTCTTCCCCCTCTTATTCATTTTTTTTCCCTATTGTTTTTATAAAATTAAATGATGAGGGTTAAGTGAAATAACGTTGTTACCCTTCCAAATTTCATTATGTACAAAGCAAGTGTCCATTTAACAGATAAATAGAACAAATAATATGAAAATGACCATTTTCACATTGGAAATGAGGATAGAATGGTTGAAGCTAAAATTGATGGAGACGTTTTGCACCAATTACCCTTTATATTTACTATTGAATAAATGTAACATCCTTGAAATTTTAAATGCCATTATATTAATCAAACTTGATAATACCGTCATTCCATAAAAATAGACTCACTTTCCTTTTATATTTGTCATAAATTATAGGTCATTTTTCTTATTGAGATTACAGTTGATTTCTTAATTTTTTGATATACTCCTCTTTAATGTGCATTGTTATCAATAAATATGAATTTCTCCTATTTATACTTTATTTAATGTAGGGGTAAATTAAGAAAAATGTAATAAAAAATTATATTTTCAATTATAGTAAGGGTAATTTTATTTACACTACAATTTTTATTTCTTGCACCTTTAAATTGTACTCAAAGTTCTTAATATTTGCTCATTATAACATTTTAAAGTATGCAAATAAAATATTTTGATGTTAATTATAATCAAGGACGAGACGTATTAATTAATAAAATATTGAAAATAAGAATTCGACAAAAAAAAATTTAAATAATTGCTACAATGAACAAAAATTGATGAACTTAACTGCAATTAAAATGTAGTGTATCAAATAAAAAATATGGTGACAATATAACCACCCTTATATTAATTACATTTTTTAAATTTGAGTGAAGATTAAAACAACCCTATTTTCATGGAAATGCGGAGTCTCATTATACATAAATTAATCTTTTTATGAAATCACGTTTGGATATATGATAGTAGGCTCGAATATGCGGAAAATTCCTTGGTAGACTCGAATACATAGAAAATTTTCTAAATAAGACCAAGTTTAATTTACATCCACGTTAACAAATAAGATCTAGATGCGATTTTATTTATTTATTTATTTTTTGAATGTATTTCGAATGCATAAAAAAAAGTTGTGACAAATCAAGTCTCGAGGGCATTATTTCCTAACAAAATACGGCATAATTGATTAGTGAGGTATGGGAATTTGACGTATATTATAACGATAACATATTTAAATAAGTACGGAATGATTTTTAAATCGATAGAATTGTTATTCTAATTTTTTACACCTTAATTAATTTCATTTCTTTATGTAAAAAAATTAAAGATTATCGTAAGTTGTTATGAATATACAAATGAATATGTAACGAAGAGCTAAATTCAAGTTTCACTCCTCTTCAACTTTTATTAAAATTTAATTTTTTAACAAAATCAAATATTTTTAAGAGTAAAGCTGGCGTTATCCTTCCCACTTTTAATTCTCTCTGTATCTCTATCCTTGCTCCACATTTCTCAATCATTGAACAAACCTTACTTCCCTGACTTAAATTCCCTATTTTATCTCTCAATTTCCTCTTAGATCTCACTCCTCTGCCTTGTCATTTTCACTCCAACCTTCCAAACCCTGGTGGCGGATTACACTACTTATGACGGTGAATAGTTAATTTTACTTGAAATCATTTAGGAATATTTATTTTAAGCTTTTATTTGTGTTGCTGCATAAATAAAGTTTGATTTTCTAAAAAAATTACCGGGAAATTTATGTATGTATGCTATTGTAGGTTTCTTGTGCCAGTGATTTTATAATTTGTCTTTAATGGCGTGCACGAGCGGAGATCAACTTGAGAAGGTGGTGGTGCCGGAGCAGTTCCCGGCAGGGCTGAGGGTGCTGGTGGTGGACGATGACGTCACATGCTTGCGTATTCTCGACCGAATGCTCCGCAAGTGCATGTACAATGGTAAGTATTCATCGTCTCTCCTTTGCTATTGAATAGAGTATATTTGGCTAAGCTTAAAACTACATAGAAAGTAAGTTTTGTTAATAAATTAGTAATTTTTAAAGTTATGTTTGGCAAAAAAAAAAAAGATTTGCCAAACCTGCTCTAAGTGTCAAGTATCTGGGAAATTTTAGAACGGGATTTTGTGTCTTCAATAGCGTCAAAATGGACAATGGATAGGTTTTGAGTTATGTTCAAAGCTTTTTGTTTTTTCGTGCAAATCTGGAGCATAGTGCTTTTGGATATATTCAAGTTGATTTTTTTAAATCCTTTTGAGCTAATCCTTACTTATAATCATGAATTTATGATCAATAAGAGTCTTCCAATGCTTGCAGCCTAACATCCCATCTCCCATAATAAGTCTTTGACGTATTTTCTTTGAGAAACAATATCTATTAGACATAAAAACATCGATATCCAGAGATAACTTGATGAGGTTAGTGTGGAGGAATAGGTACTTGCGTATTTGGAATGCTTGGATGGTCCATGTTCGAAGAAAATGGTGTAACTTTTGTATACAATGTCCGTTTTGGGCTCATGACCCCATTCCGGAAAGCTCGCGGCGATTCCTATTGAACTCATCGCTTCGCCGTGATGTATGATGGATTTTGGATGTTTGAATTCGTTTGCTAAGTTAAAACGACACTTAATATTTCTTAGTTCATTATTTTCAGTATTTATTTATTTTGCTTTATAGCCCAGCCCTTTAAGGGACTGCTGCNGTTCTTTTCATATTTAAGACTCTAAAATGTCTTGTAGGATTTTTGGTTGTTCATGAAATAAGAAAAGATGTTTGTTTTCTTAAGGGCAATCCGTTTCGAGTTGTTATTATTGTGTTTGTATATTCGAACTACATCATAACTCATGGACCTAGATCTCTATTTCAAATTCTAGCCACATTTTTCAATTGTTCCATCAACCTTGTAGTTTATAGTGAACAACCATTTATAACCAACTGGATTCTTCCTCTTGTTAAACTCAAAAGTTTGTATGTTCCATTGTTCTCTAAACCTTTCATCTCCTCACGAGCTTCATTTTTTCGTTTTGGAACTTAAAGAGCATGCTTATGTTAAAGAATATTTACACTCGATAGGTTAGATGAAAAAGTTTTAAAAGAGGGTGACAATAGGTGATATATTAAGAAATATGTATTTGTTCACAATCCAATCCCTTTTCTAAGGGGAATTGGAAGGCCTAGACCATTTTTATGCTCTACACCTGGCGTTGGAATTGACTTGGGATTATAAAAGTAATTACCAATGAGTTCCTAACATGATGGTGTTAGACATGGAGCTCAGGATCTCGTGTTTGATCTTGTTCTGTCAGTTGCTTTATAAGCATAGTTGATGGTGTCCTGGGGGATTTTGAAGTATCAATAAGAATATCATTTATAACATGAACAAGAGCACTTTGAAAGAAAAGGAACTAATATGGTTCTGGTGAGATATTCTGGAGAAAAAAGATAGAGTGGGCAAAGGGGTTTTTTCCCTAAATAGGTCTGAGTGTATGAAACGCTTCCATGAAGAGAATTTTGAAGAAAAAGTGATTTATTCCCGAAGAATATAATATCCATTGTCATTGACAACTTATTACGTACCACCCTTGTTTAATTGGAGCTATGCAAGGGAACCCTATTAACAAAGTTTTAATGGCTCGAGTCCAATCCTTGTCAACTCTTTACTAAATTACTGAGCTTTACACAAAATATCCACACATATATGATAATATATTCCTGGATCGTATTTGTGCAGTGCGGGGCCAAAGAATCTCTTCGGAGCGATTAATATTATTAATATAATAAATTGAAATTGTATTTTTTTAATTCAAGAAGTTTGAATCCATTTATTTTGGGGGACTTATATTAAATTGTAATGTGTTTTATAACCGAGAATTTTTTTTTTTTGGGGTCATTTTGGTTTTGAATCTGGGACGAATGTCTGCTTGCAACTCCCGTAGTTGCAAAACTAAAATCACGAAAATATGACCTATGAAGAGTGTGTTTATCTGAATATTCGATCAGTAGCAATTTTTATTTGATAAAACCCTCGAGCTTCCTGGATGTTCTCCAAATGGCTACAATACTGCCTCTTCAAACTGTGCAGCACTCCTTTGATTGTTCTCTTACTTCATTTTTAGGGTGGGCAGAGAACTAAAGGATGGGGGAGGTGGTATTATGGAAAGAAGAAAATTTTCTGTGACAAAACATCAAGGGAAAAATTGTACTTACGGTTGATCTATCATCATTATCTTATCTTTCAGTGCTGGAAAGTAGTCTCTCCAGTCAAGATCAGCAAATCAGCAATTGTTATCAGACTCTGTTTCTCTTTAATTTTTCCAGTCAATTATTGGTTAGAAACAATTTTTGGCATTATCGGTCCCTACTCTAATGTAGATAGAATTAACACGTTACTGCTAAGCCTTTAGAACTTTTAGAGTCTCAGTTTGTCTAATCACAGATTGTTGAACTATATAATCCATGTTTTATGTTTAGATTCCTATCATTCCTGGCTTGCTTTTAACAATTTGATATTAGGCTCCTCACAATTCTAAGGCATTAAATATATTTCTTCCAATCTTTCACTAATACCTTATTTGTGGTATTTTAACTGTAAAACAAATGAGCTTAATTGTGCTTTTCAGGGAATTCATTTATTTTTTGTTCATGCAACCCCTTCATTAATAAACATTCAAATGCTGGAATTTCTTTCAGTTACCAGTTGTTCCCAAGCTACAGTTGCTTTAAACTTATTACGGGAAAGGAAAGGCTGCTATGATGTTGTACTAAGTGATGTTCACATGCCTGATATGGATGGCTTCAAACTTCTTGAGCTTGTTGGACTGGAGATGGACCTTCCTGTGATAAGTGAGTGATGCTTCTTGTAACTATGGGCTTTAAAGTTGGTTAAATAAGCTTACAGTATATTTTGTAATGCAGTGATGTCAGGAGATGGAAGAACTGAACTAGTCATGAGAGGAATTCAACATGGAGCCTGTGATTATTTGATAAAGCCTATTAGGGACGAAGAATTGAAGAATATCTGGCAGCATGTTGTTAGGAAAAAATGGAAAGTAAACAAAGAACAAGACCATTCAGGTTGTTTGGAAGATGGCGATTGTCAAAAACGAGGAAATGATGATGTTGAATATGCTTCTTCTGTCAATAACGGAACAGATGAAGTATTGAAAATACAGAAAAAAAGGAGGGACGCTAAAGAAGATGATGACATGGAATCAGAAAATGATGACCCTACTATGGCAAAGAAGCCGCGTGTGGTCTGGTCGGTTGAGCTCCATCAGCAATTTGTTAGTGCTGTAAATCAGCTCGGGATTGATAGTATGAACTTTCACATTTTGCCCTATATGGAGAATGTATTGCATTTGTCTAATTTAGTTTTTTTCTGCTGGAAGATTCCTGATTAGTTGGTTTTAAAGAATAGCATTTATGTCCTCAGTAGCCTTTTTCCCCTGGATATGCCTGAATTTGGTTTTAGTGTTTGTTTGATAAAACTTTACAAAAATGTTATCAACTTTTCAATTGATCAAACTTCAATTTTAACCGCACATTTCATGGGATCCACCACTTTTATCGACTTTTCAATCACACATTTCATCAACTTTTTTCAAAATCTGCTAAAACTTTTATCAAAAACTTTGTCGAACAACCCCTGGTTTGTTACTTTATTTTTCTACTTTTTCATTTTGATTCTTTCTTGTCTTCCTTCCAGAAGCTGTACCCAAGAGAATCCTTGAATTGATGAATGTTCCAGGTTTAACTAGGGAAAATGTGGCTAGCCATTTACAGGTCGGAAACTCTCTTCCACATGTATAGTCATTGTCATTCTTTTGTCATTGTCATTGTCATTGTCATTGTCATTGTCATTGTCATTCACATGTGCATTATTTTTTTAAATGACATAGAAACTATAGGATGCAAAAATAAGTAACAGTAGAGCTTAAGGTTGACTATACTCCTGTCATTTGCTCATATGTGAGAATAACAATCTGATGTTGTACGCTCATAACAAGAAGAATTCTACTCTTTCTGCCTAGGCACTAATCCCAAGCGCTGTAAACAATCTGATGCAGTACGCTCATAACAAGAACTAGAACTGTAGGAGAGGGGGAAGAAGAGAGGGAAAAGAGAATCAGAGGGGACAAGAGAGGATGAAGGGGAAAAAGAGGGGAAGGGAGGAGAGAGAAGCAGTCAAGAGAGAGGAAGTAGTCTTTGTTCAATAATCAATAGTCTGTATAATGCAAAACCCTTACTCCTATTTATGGTTGAAATCTTGAACAAGCAAGGAAATAAAATATAATACATATCCAGCATTGGTAAGTTTGCAATATAATATCATTAAGGATCTCCATCACAATCTCTACCCTAAGTAACATTCCTTCATTCCTGCCAACCAAGCTCTTGTTGGTAAATGGAACTTCAGAAGACAAGCATGCATAAACAAATATATAAAAATTAAATCCTTGATTCAGTAACTGAAGTTCGAAGACCTTTTTGCGACACAACATATAAATACACAAAAGAGTTTAATCAGTATACCCCTTTGCGTAGATTAATCTTGCTTCCAACCTTTAGATCTCCCAAATATTGTCCAAGAATAGTTTACCAACGCGTGTGGCTACTTTTAATTGCACTGAATTCATAAGATTGGAGACTGGCTAGAAGAAAGCACACAATAAAGGTGTGGCTATGTTTAATTGCACTGAATTCACTAGATTGGAGACTGGCTAGAAGAAAGCACACAATAAAGTTGTGTGGGGCTGCATCAGTTTTTGTGTAGCTGCTGGCTGCTTTTTGTAGTCTTTTAAAGACACCATCAGACTTGTAACCTTATTCTAGTTCCAGTCACCAATTGACCAAATCCTGTCCCGTTTTCATGTGACCCTAGCAAGGTGATATACCTGTACTGTCTTTCTAATTTGGAGCTACTTAGGGGACACCCAATTGAGTCTTGCAATCTAAGATCCAATAGGCCAAACGGAGTTCTGGTTGATTATGGCTAATTGATATACCTGTACTGTCTTTCTAATTTGGAGCTACTTAGGGGACACCCAATTG
Organism: Fraxinus anomala; assembly: GCA_903798345.1. Taxonomy (NCBI): domain Eukaryota; kingdom Viridiplantae; phylum Streptophyta; class Magnoliopsida; order Lamiales; family Oleaceae; genus Fraxinus; species Fraxinus anomala. Next base: position 13,846 of record CAIGRN010075283.1, read on the forward strand.
AGTCTTGCAATCTAAGATCCAATAGGCCAAACGGAGTTCTGGTTGATTATGGCTAATTGATTGAAGTTATTTATATTGGGTCATTGCACTAAAGATCCAATATTAATCTCTTAAATTTACAAGTTACTTATAGAAACTCTCAAACTTAATCAAATAATGAGTAAGTTTAGCCCTAACATCCATAATCAGAGTGGAGCGCAAAAAGGATAGTTTTAGTCCTTTAGTATTTCTTTATCCTTAGCTCACATTTCCCTCTAATGGAACCATCTATTTATCAGTTAATGATAGATACCATTGTTTGACAAGCATTTTGTCCTATAATTAGAGCTTAGATTTTCTTGTGTACCGAAAAAGCCTAATTTGATATATACCTCTTGATATATTATAATGGAGACACTCCAAATGCACTTGTATTTCTGCTTAGAAGTCTCCACTTCTATGGCCACCGAAAGCCATTCACCCAAATCTTTGTGGTGGAGGACTGGTCACTGCAGTGTTCAAGGCAGAGACAAAATTATGTTTATCATCTGAATCAGTGTTTATATGGTATATTGATTAGCTTAATATACGTTAGGTCAAGAACACATAAAATATGAAATGAGTGGACATGAGCCTAATTGGGGATAAAGTAGAAGGATGACTTAGATGCTTGGGCATGTCTTACTTGGACCTAACAGTCACAATAGAGATGCCTGGTAGTATAGGTTACTAGATAGAGGTATATAACACTGGCCTAGTTTGGTTGTTAGTATTCATTTTCAGTGGCTTTTTATGTGATATAGCTTTGGGCTCTAATAGAGGGGTTAAAAAAGGACCCCAAGTTTATTTGGAGTAGGGCTTAGAGTAGATTCATCTATTTCCCTTGTTTATGCCTGCAGATGGCACAATAATGTTTTATTTTATTTTTTAAATTTATTTTCAACTTCTCATTCTCATAAAACTGGCGGTGGTATAGAGAGGAGCTCAAAATATTGAGATTCATTGAAGGAGAATTAATATTTCAAGGGATGTATTCGTGCTGATGCATCTGAAATTATGTTCCTCTTGTACCATAATTCGAATTGAAGACTAGAATTAGGAAAATCTTGTACAATGTCTCTTGAGATAAGTTTGTGTCGATCAGAGTTCAGTTACCATACCAAATGACATGAATCGAAAAAGTAATTCAGAAGAAAATATTGTTGACACTCTGCTTTTATGTTGTATTGCCATTCCATGCTTGTGGGAAAGCCCCATAATTTTGAGTTAAAAAGTGGCAAAACTCCAAAGAAGTATCTAGTTCTAGAGCTATTTGATATTTTTGTTCCTACCGACTGAATTCCTGTAAACCTGATATCAAAATTCATTACACCAACAAGCGTTTATCCACAGTTTTCAAACCCAACCGAACAAAGAGACTGTTCACTAGTTGAACCGGTGACTCGGTGATTGAATCAACCGGTCAACTCATGTCTAATGTAACATTAATTATTTCTATTTGCTTTTATAAAATAGTGTGACCCTTAGATACAATATTTCTTAGTATATAAATCGTAGGATCCCAACCAAACCAAGATAAAAGAAGAATTGGAGGAAAAAAACCATAGATGAGAATCAGAAACTTCATCTGCAATACATAAACGAGGGTGTTCTGTTGGGCCAATAAAAATCTCTTACTCCCACATTTTATTCACAATTAATGTTTAATGGCTGCAAAAGGGGAAACTGGAAAGGGAATTCTATAGACAGAAAATCTTCGTTTTTGAAGATTCAAATTACATAAAGAAATAAAATTCAGAATTTTAGACTCTATGTTCTCTTGCCATCTACCACAACTTGAAATGGAAGCTGCAATTAGTGGATTGCAGTACAACTGGAAGAGATTTCTCTATCCACTTTTTTGTTTCTCAGAAAGAGAGAAATAGAAAGTGAGTGATGCACACGAGTGCCAATACAAATTTTCAGTCTTTTGAGGTACTTGGCTCAGGCGGTTCGTCAGCATACTGGGTCACCGATTTTCAAAAACCAGGACGGTTGTTTTGAGTTTTGGATGATTCTCTTGCAAACAGATCTTATAGATACACCCGTAACACCAGGACCGGTCATAGTCCTGGTTTTACCTTTCATTCTGTGGTTTGACTCTGCATTTGTATAAGGAATTTCTACTCTTGCTGGTGTGGTTTATCTGTTGATCAGGTCATCATTTTGCTAATATTGGTTCTCAACAATTATGATGACAATGTGCAGAAATTTAGACTATATTTGAAGAGGTTAAGTGGAGTCGCTCAACAACAGGGTAGCCTCCACAGTTCTTTTTGTGGTCCTGTAGAACAAAATCCAAAACTGGCATCTCTGGGAAGATTTGATATTCAATCATTGGCAGCTTCTGGTCAACTTTGTCCGCAGACATTAGCAGCTCTGCATGCTGAGCTTTCAACTCGACCAGCAGGGAAATTAGTTTTGCCAGCAATGGATCAACTAGCTCTATTACAAGCTTCTCTAAAGGGGACTAAGTGTATTCCTGTAGATCAAAGTGTGGCTTATGGTCAACCTCTTATTAAACGCTCATCCAATGTCGAACATATTTCTCAGAATATCATATCCGATGAGGATGTTCAGTTGGGATTTGGACCCTGGATGTCCAAGAACCTTGCTAACATTGTACCAACTTGCAATATTGGCAGTGTAGTGGAATCAGACAGTGATAAGGTGATAGGTTTCATACAACATCAGCAGCATGAAAAACAGCAGAAGCAATCTATGATTCTGGAGCCAAGTCGGTCAATAAATGTGAACCCTTCTTGCGTAGTGATTCCATCTCAGTCGTCAGCCAATTTTCAAGCCGCAAGTAGTCCTGCTTCAGTCAATCAAAACTGCAGCTTCAGTAGAAATTCTGTGATGGAACACAAAAACCCACCATTTCAACCAAATAATTCATCAGGTGTTGGGCAAAGCTTGGATGGGGAAGTTAAACCATCATTCATGCCTTCTGGGTTTGCTGGTGCAGGTTCTGTTCCGTCACCCGTGTCATCCTGTTCAATAAATGCGGACAACAATGCTTATCGGCAAGTTCAGAACTTGTCCACAACATCAAGTTCAGTGAGACAGTTTCTAGGCGCAGTTCCTAACATTTCTTGCATGCAAGGTTCTTATAATTTTGAGTCGGCCAATGTGCTTGACCAGGGACCAGTTAGGAGTCCTATATATGTTGATAAAGTGACATCCATACCTAGCCGCTTTGCTGTGGATAAACAAGAGTTGCTATCTAGCATGAATCATGAAAAATTCTACATTGGAAATAATGGGATCATAGTGAAGCAGGAGCCAAACATGAATTTGACTGAAAATGTGAAAGTGGGCGTCCCAATATGGAAACATTTCCCCACAAATGATCATATGGGTGTTTTCTCTGACTAGGTAAATTTCTGAGTTTAACCATTGCAATTACTTTCTGATTTATATCTAGTTCTATAAAGCCTATATTATCAAGTTAGAATTTTGAGAGTAAACTTGCACCTTCTTCTTGTAGTACTTAATTTCTAGGTATTTTCAACAGTTGAAATATGTTTCGGGGTTTGGTTGGCAGTGAATTTGCCTAAATTAGGGTCTGAATTTCTGTTGTTTCAATTCCAACAGAGAAACCAGCAGGTCTGTTATGATGGTTACAACTTTACCTGCCGTGGAGAAAAAGGAAATACTCTATGATGTTAGGGTTATTTTTCTAAGTGGTTGGCCTCGTTTCATAGATTAAAAATGTGTGAATAAGACCAAGGAAGATAATTAAAAAAAAAAGGAAGAAGATAGCGTGCAAAGAGGCACTAGTAAATACCACATTATAACATTTTCACATCACTAAAGACAATAAAAAATATTAACCATAAGATATAAATTGTGGATAAAAAATGTAAAATAGACTTAGTCATACAACATATTAACACAACAAACAGGCAATGCTGGTGACAAGATGGTCCAATACCAACTATTATGATGGTACCTGCTAATACAACTCAGTTTGATATCTGATTCTGCATTATCCAAATATAAAGGTGCTTGATTGGTGCTGGTAAGAATCATCTGTCAAACTCAGTCGTACGAGTGAGTACTCGAAAATACAATTTTGTACTGGACAGTCTTGATAGCTTGTTCAATTATGAAGGTAATGGATTGGGCTGGTATGTGACCAAACTACTATGAGATTTGTCGTACTGTAGGGAACTTGGAGATAATTTTCTATTATAAATTGTAAAGCTTGCTTTAATATAAAAGTGACCTGATATGATCACTTCCACAAATTTATATTTGAATGTTTTATGGAAATAGAAAATCTCCTATAACCTTTCAAGTCCTTTCTGACTAAGTTCATTGTTGATTAAATATGCCATTTGCATTTATGAAGTTTCTATAGAGCACTTATTTGTGAAGAAGCCTGAACTTAGTGTGAAAGATTTTTTGCCAAGTGTGATAGTAAAATGACTTTAAGTTCAGATTACAATCAATCTGATATAAACTATGGTCCTTTTGGATGTTTCAGTTTAAATCTCAAACTAATTAGAAATGGAAATGTTTGCTGTCTAACTACATATTTCTGTTTGCTAGCAATTTATGACTTGTGCTGAATGTGGTGATAATTTTCAGAAAGTAGGCTTTTAAAATGCACATTACAATCTAGAATAAGCGGGCCTTGCTGTATAACTCTATCCTATACTTGGAAATTTAGAGAGATAATCGAACTACGGTTGCCTGCTGAACTTATTGAATAAAAATTGAAGTACATAAAGTTAAAAAATATTCATACAGCATCCGACCTGAAACATCAATTTTATGCTTAATTCATAATTCAATTAGCCTGGACATACTATGTGTTGTAAGTATCTAATGATGTAGATGTCATTCCCATTACACCAGTTAGAAAATCGGAGAATTCAGATCAAATTCGGCTTCTGTGTTACTTAATCCTGGACAATTTCTAATTGCAGTTTGCTTGATTTGAAGGAGATGGTCGAAATATGAATAGCTATTTGGTAGACATTTTCATATTTGTTTTCGATTTGATTATGTAGCTATGCAACATTTCTTCTTTTTATAACAAAAGGAGACAAGATTGAAGTGCCCCCTCCCCCTACTTTGCGGAGTTGGGGTTGAAGAATTTGTATGAGAGTTTTTCATAGTAATTGGTAACATTTACGCAAATGTGTGTGCACGCGTGTGCAATCATATGTTTATTCTGATTAACTCATTTTGCTTTAACTGCAACTGGATTTCATTGTGTGTCAGTGCAATTCTCAAGTTTCTATGGCGACAAACAATTTTCCCTGTGGTGCTTAAATTCTAGTTACAAGCCTTGTGCCTATATGATTTCACATGATTAATATCCATTACTACCTTTTTCAGCTGCAGAGATGGATGTGGAAATGTTCTGGTGGATCCACAAATCGGAATCTGAATTCTATCATTGTGATAAGACTTTGAAACCTGGTTTCTTCAGCTTCCGTGCAAAACATAATTGGCGTCTGACTGTTCTTCAGGCAATAACTTATGTCGAAGATCTATAGCTTGTAAAGCATTCCTCTCTATGGCTAATTGACATTAAAATTGTGTAGATGTTGCTATTTGTCTCAAAAACTTCTTGTATTTATTAGTTAGGTTTAGCATATGTAGTCTATGTATATTTAGTGCTGTCACGTTGTTTAAATATAAACTGAAGGATCATGCTAGTGTGCCATCCCCTTTGACATAGGGGATGACACTTTAGCCAAGTGGTGCCCCCCAATATATGTCAAAAGGGGTGGCACTTTAGCAAAACTCTAAACTGAACTCACTAGGAATGGGAAAACTGTAGCCCTGTCGGACAAGGATTCACTTTTTGTCCTTGAGCTGAAATATGATAATCTTGATTTTCTTTTTGGAATTGAAATTTCCTATTTATAATTATCAATACAGTTAAATCTCGATAAAGTAATACCATCGGGACCGGAAAAAAATATTCATTTAGCGATGTTTTTTATTCATCGATAAATGAATAAATTATTCAT